>VMBQ01011970.1:10103-20743 GCA_007657795.1 Dreissena rostriformis | reverse complement strand
AACTTCCAAATCAGGGGTCGTTTTTATGCTTAGAACATAACTGTTTAGTTGCGACACCAATAAATGCAAAGAATACATTGAGTCCTGAGATAGTTTTTTTTTCTCTATTTTTAATTTCAAATTTTGAAGTTGCTTCAAATTTCTCGGGGCGCTAACACCCTGCAATTTCGTTTCTGGCGATAACTCAGATCTTATTTTTTCCAAAATGTTTTTCGGATTTTCATTGTTAATGACGGAATTTTTCATTTGACCCATTACAGATGGTTTTGTTTGCTTATGTTTTCTGTTGTTTCGCTTCCTATTACCAAGGGGATGGGCTTGATATTGACTTTCATCACCATAATATACAATTACTGTTTTCCCATTGTAATGTTCGTTGACATATTGGAATACATGCTTTTAAAATTTGTCACTTATAATCCCTTTGTTCAATATTTAAAAATATTCTCTTAATAACTATACCTTCAAAATTATATTTTTGCATCCCGTTTTGTTGCCAAGTGTAGCCGTCTGCTCTCACATCGTCCCGTTTGTTTAATAATCCAGAGTCGCTAAATAAAAATACACATCCGGATCTGGGTTTAAAAGGTGGTACCTGTGTTGTACTGTCGGGGTAATTTTGATTCTAAAATGCACGATGCCTCCCCAAACGAAATTCTACAATTAGAATTCGAAAATAACGGAACGTCAGTCCCACCCCCAACAAGCTTACTTTGAAAGTTCAAAACTGTCAGCTTTGGAATGATGGGATTGGAAGACTCACATGACATCTTACGTTGTCCCACCCAACACAGGCCACCTAGAATCTGGTGACCCCTGCTTTCTCAACACTGATGACATCCGCTCTCCAGGCAAAGACGACTTCCGCTATTTCGCCGCATCCGTCATTGGTGACACCGGCGACTTCCGCTGTCCCGACACTGGCAACTTCCGCTGTCCCTACACCGGCAACTTCTGCTGTCAAGTCCTATGCGACTCGTGCCACTTGCGCTGTCCCGACACTGGCAACTTCCGCTGTACCGACACCAGCAACTTCCGCTGTCCCGACACCGGAAACTTCCGCTGTCCCGACACCGGCAACTTCCGCTGTCCCGACACCGGCAACTTACGCTGTCCCGACACCAGCGACTTCCGCTGTACCGACACTGGCAACTTCCGCTCTACCGACACCGGCAACTTTCGCTGTCCCGACACCGGAAACTTCCGCTGTCCAGACACCGGCAACTTGCGCTGTACTGACGTCGGCGACTTCCTTTGTCCCGTCCTATTCGACTTGTGCGACTTACACTGTCTCGACACCGGCAACTAACGCTGTACCGACACCGGCAACTTCCGCTGTCCCGACACCGGCAACTTCCGCTGTCCATACAATGGCAACTTTGGCTGTCCCGACACCGGCAACTTACGCTGTCCTGACACCGGCGACTTCCGCTGTACCGCCACCGGCAACTTCCGCTGTACAGACACCGGCAACTTCCGCTGTCCCGACACGGTAACTTCCGCTGTCCTGACACCGGAAACTTCCGCTGTCCTGACATCGGCGACTTCCGCTGTCCTGACATCGGCGACTTATGCTGTCCTGACATCCGCGACTTAGGCGACTTACGCTGTCCCGACACCGTCGACTCCTGCAACTTCCGCTTTCCGGACGATTTCCTTCCACCTGATGACCCCGGCTACCTCCGGTGAAACTTTCCGCCCAGATGAGGTGCAGATGAAGCCTATCTCTGCCCAGCAGTCGACGATGTGCACCGACCATTGAGTGGAACTGCCACTGACTGATTATGTGAAACCAATCAATAGACCCCGCCAGCTCCTGAAGGCGGCAGTTTACTTCCGCCGCAACTGCATTCTATTCCTCAAGGAATATGGACTCCGCTGCAATTAGACTTGGTACCTGTTCATGAAAGAGATCGCGCCCTCGTGGTAGTATCTCAGATACAAGAATACACGACTGTGGTGACAGGGAATGAAATCAGAAGCAGAGATCCTTCACTTCTTCTGAGATATGAGCTGCCAAGCTTCGTCCTATCATGTCGTTAGCACCAACGAATAATTCTGCAAACTTTTGTTTAAATTTACCAAGTGGAGAAGCATTTTAATTATTAAAGGGTCATATAAAAACATTCCATCATAATGACCCGAGGATTATGCATAATTATCCCCCGCCAAAGGCGTAGGAATATTGTTTTGGTGTTGTCCCTCCGTCCGTCCGTCCTTCCGTCTGTCCGGCACTTTTATTTTCGGAGCCATATCTTGGAAGTGCTTTGGCAGATTTCATTGAAACTTGGTATGAGTATATATATGGATAAGAGGATGATGCACGCCAAATGGCATTGTTAATAACAGAGTCATGGCCCTTTGTATATATTCTGTGTCAATGAAGCATGTGGGGGTATATGCCACGTCTGTGACAAAGCTCTAGTTTGGCGGGGGATATCAATTCAACGTATTTGCTTGTTAAACTTGGAAGCAATCATTCCTACAAAGTTTGTTTAAATCTACCAAGCAGTATCTGAGAAAATTAATGTTCAGATACTTAAAATTTACAATACTAGACAAGTTACTGGTACAACTATAAATCCATCATAAATCATCTAACCAAAATACAAATAGGCTTGGCAGCAGTATTGTTAGAATTACTCAAGAAATTTATTGAAATGAAGACATCAACAAACAATTTAAAGAGAATTAAGCGCTGACAAGATTACTGACAAACTGATTCATGTATGCACACAAGCTTAAACTTCGTATGGGCCTGTATAAATAAATATTGTTTTGCATTTAATTTTGAAAAACAGTTTAAAGTTGTATAATGTTCTTAAGCACTGTTTAGGTACACATGAAATACATTTGTCATAGTCTCGGGTTCAATTTAACTATTAGATCTAAACCTCAAAAGGCTTTTAGGAGTAAGTCAACGCAAAATTGAAATAAGTGAAATAACCCTTTATTAATACTCTATTAAATACTATTAGCTGGGAATTATCTATAAAGTGGAATTCTGGATTCCAAATATACATTTGTAAGGCGTTGTCCTAAGTCGGAGCAATGACTCCTTCAGTGGAAGATGACTTCCCAGAGTGCAGAGTATAAACAATATATGAATGTCAAAAATATAACAATGTACAAACAAACCCACTCCCACCCTAAACTAGAATTTAAGTCTAAGAAACACCCACCCAACACGAAAAATACACAAACCCCTTAAACAACATTATATTCAAGTTTTAATAACAAAAAGGGAAATAATTAATCAAAAGGGAGAAAAATCAGTCCTATTACAAATGTAATCATACAATACTTTTGGAGTATTGATTTGGAGATCTGTATTTGAATAGATGATTTGGGCTTTCTTGATCAAATTTTATCATTTACCATTTTAAATTTGTTTGTATTTTATGGCATTGATCCATGTTTTACAATCAAAGCAAATTGCTACCACACACATTTTGTTTCTCATTTTACTGCGCGCACCCTTTAATCCATCCATTAATTTGTGCTGCTTCTCAAACAATTTTTTTGCAGGGTTTCTAATAAGCGTTTTTTTCATGCACTTTTTTACTTGCAAGATATCTTTTGATAACTTGATACTGTGCTTTTAATATGGGAACATGGTTCAATTCTCATTGTGTCTTCTTCTCAAAAGCTACTTAAATCTTTCCAATTAAAAAAATCTTTTGTTAAATCTCTGCTACATGTATGACATAATTTATCACACAGAATGTTGATATCTTGCTAATTGCACAGCTTTAAACTATACCTGATTAAAAATATTTTAACTTCCAATTATAAGAATTTGTCCTAAATTAACAACTGTCTCAAAACCTAAGGCAGACTTGTATATATGAGTCTCGCTCTGAGAAAACTGGGCTTAATCCTTGATAAGCTTGTGCAGTCTGCACAGGCTAATCAGGGATGAAACATTCTGTTTTTTTTGTATTTTTTGTCTAAAGAAAGTCTGGGACTTCACTTTATGCACATTCATTAAACCCTGTTTTCCCATAGAGAGACTCATATATTTAGTTTGTTGGATTTGCTTTTCTGGGTCCTGACTTGTAAAATAATGTTTTTTTGCAGTTACACAAAAAATTATCTGTTGGTTCATTACATGATTGACATAAGAAAATTACTAAGGAAATCTATAAGATTTCAGAAAAATCAACCATAGCTTTTATTGTAGAGCCCACCTCCGGAAAGCTTTATATAGCAGTCACCGTGGTTGAGTGTATGTGCGTGCTTGTGTGTGTGCCAGCTTGTCTTACCACAAATGACCACCATGAATTTATGGCGTATCATGTGGAACACCTGTCTTCCCAGCAAACATATGACGTTGAATAGACGTTGAAAAGACGTTGTACCATGACGTTGAATAACCGTTGAATTTTGGTTGTAAATGAAAGTTTTTTTAGACGTCATTTTATGACGTTGATTCAACGTCATGTTACAATTAAAATCCAACCCATTTTCAACCAAAATCCAACCATTCTACAACCACTTTTCAACCAAAATTCAACCACTTTGTAACCAAAATTCCACCACTTTGCAACCAAAATTCAACCACTTTGCAACCAAAATACAACTGGTGTGCAACTCAAATACAGCCTGTGCAAATATTAGTTTCAAATATTGCACTGGTATATTCAAACCTGTTCCTTTGAATTGACTTAACAAAGATAAAATTTCCATTCAAAATAAATTTATTCTATAAGCAAACACGTACAAAATACAAGTCAAAGGATAGTATAATTGTCAGAATTAATACAACATAATATTCTTATGCTCTGAAAGAAACATGTTTATAGCAAGGCAAGAAACAACAATCATTTTTAGCTGGAGGATCTTCCCTTACCAAAGTTACCATGCAAAGATGAACCCCCTTGTTGACCAATGCAACAATGCCTTAGCCCTTTTGGGGCACACCAACCGACAGATAAATCTCACAAGGAGAGATCTCCTCAGGCCAGAACTGCGTAGTGACTATGCTCATCTTTGCAATCACTCTTTGCCATTCACTTCCGAGCTGTTCGGTGACGATGTAGGCAAACAAGCAAAAGAGATCGAAGATTCTAACAGAATCTGTAATCGTGTTCAGAGAGGCGGTTACGGAGGTAGTTTCAGAAGACCTGGTTTCCGAATGCGGTCACGGGCAAGCCCACGGGGTTATACGAGGGGACGTGGTTCCTATGCATCACATGGACCTAATCCATCGTTCTCCAGCCCGCCAAAAAACGTGATGAGACGGGGGCAGAGTCGCCCTCCACGTCAGTAACAAATCAGGTCAGTGAATCAAAATTTGAAGCCGGAAGGCTTAAATATTTTGTAGATGAATGGCGCAAGCTCACTAGCGATCCCATTATTATTGATATGGTTGAAAATTTTCATGTTGTTTTTCATGAGCAATTTTATAATACAAAAAATGAATATTGCAATCAAATACCATTTAACACTCGTGATTCAGAGATCATTGACACTGAAATTCAGAAACTTATGAATCTTGGGGTAATAGTAAAGGCTGTGTATGAGCCAGGACAATTTGTTTCACCAATTTTTATCAGACCAAAGAAGAATGGTGAGCATAGAATGATTTTAAATTTGAAAAAATTAAATGAGTTTATTCCTTATCANTCCCCGTCACCTTTTCTGCCACCTTCATTGATAATTGGCTGGGCCCCAAAGACCTTGTATGAACTGCAGAATGACAAAGAGCTGCAAAGTTTCTAGCATAGAATGAAGTTTTGGGCGCATAATGAAACACAGATGCATTTCAGCTCTCACAAGCATTTGTGTTAAAGAGCTTTGCCACTTCTTTCAACCCCTTTGCATCAAATGTTTTATTAATATTTCCTACCACAATTTTCTTGTCGCTCTCCTGGAGTGCTAGTGGCTCTCCATAGGGCAAATGTTTGTACAAACTGGTCACTCAATAGGTGCACACTCATGAACGTTCCTTGCACATCGTGATTTCCAGAGAAGCACTGCATGATGTTTTGTTTAGCAAATTTGGCCGATCGAAGAAATAGCTCATCACTGCAGCTCTGTTTTTGCAGTTTTTCCAGTTCAATGTGCACTCGGCAGCGTAGGCAGCTGGCCAGCTTACGCATATATTCGTCTGTTGAACTTTTTTGGAATGCATTTGATGTGCGACTTTGTGGCAAGCACATGTCTTTCTAGGGCTCTCAGCTTGTGAACAAAGCACTTGTAGTGGGTGGCAGTCAGCGTCTTTAAGTGATTTTTATGCTTTTTAAGCTCATAGTATTCCCGTATAGGCTTTGCCGATTGCGTACCAGATTCGGTGGTTATTGACTTTACTTCCAAAGGATCATCTTTCACTTAATCTAATGACCTGTGCAGTAATACTCACTCACTGCTTGCAATGGAGGCCTCAGCTGCATAGGTTTTTAAGCAGTTATCATGCCTGCAGTACCTTCTCCTGCAATTTTTGTTGGCCATGGCTATGGCAAGTGGGAGTTTTTTTACCTGTTTTGTGTTCTACCAGGGCCCCAAAGCTTTGTGTAGACTTCGCATCCCCCCTGGGGTCGACATGTGTAGGTGACGTCAAACTGGATATCAACTGCAGGTTTGAAGCCAGCTTTTTATGCCCCCCTTCGAAGAAGAGGAGGTATATTGTTTTGCACATGTGGGTCGGTCCGTCCGTCCACCAGATGGTTTCCGGATGATAACTCCAGAACGCTTAGGCCTAGGATCATGAAACTTCATAGGTACATTGATCATGACCGGCAGATGACCCCTATTGATTTTGAGGTCACTAGGTCAAAGGTCAAGGTCACAGTGACTACAAATAGTAAAATGGTTTCCGGATGATAACTCAAGAACGCTTACGCCTAGGATCATGAAACTTCATATGTACATTGATTATGACTGGCAGATGACCCCTATTGATTTTCAGGTCACAAGGTCAAAGGTCAAGGCCACAGGACTCGAAACAGTAAAATGGTTTCTGGATGATAACTCAAGAACGCTTACGCCTAGGATCATTAAACTTCATTGGTACATTGATCATGACTGGCAGATGACCCCTATTGATGTTCAGGTCACTAGGTCAAAGGTCAAGGTCACGGTGACTCGACACAGAAAATGGTTTCCGGATGATAACTCAAGAAAGCTTACGCCTAGGATCATCAAACTTCATAAGTACATTGATCATGACTGGCAGGTGACCCCTATTAATTCTCAGGTCACAAGGTCAAGATCACAGTGACTCGAAACAGTAAAATTGTTTCCTGATGATAACTCAAGAATAATTTGGCCAAGAATCATGGAACTTCATAGGTACATTGATCATGACTCGCAGATGACCCCTAAAGTTAACAAATCGTAGTTGTTCTGGACAAAGGTTCATAACTAGTAGCACTATTTTTTTTGGCTTTCCCGGAATGTTCTTCTTCACGGAGACCTTGCATATCGGTTTCGGATTAACCTTAGGGCCTTTTGGGACAATCCAATGAGTTTATCAGTCAAACAGTCATCACCAGGAAGATCCCAATAGCTATATAAAAATATATAATAAAAAGCGCACTTACTTGCTGTTGGGATTGGATAAGCACCATCACTTGTTGTGGTGCTTGCTGCAGTACATGTGTTTTTTGTGGTGCTCGCTGCAGTACGTGCGTTTGTTGTGTTGTTTGCTGCAGTACGTGCGTTTAAGGTCAAAGATGGCCTTTTATCTTTTCTGCCAGAGGTAAAGTTGAGAGAATGTGATCTGGACCGGCGTGAACTCTCCCTAGACCTGGAAACACTTCTCTGGGTTAATGGTGATCTAGATCTATATGAGCGGTCGCTAGATGGTCTGTGGTGATGGCCCGATGACCTGCTACTGTTTGGTGATGGTTGGTGGCTGCTTGAAGACCTGCTTCTGTTTGGAGATGGTCGGTGGCTGCTTGAAGACTTGGTGATGGTCGGTGGCTGCCTGAATACCTGCTTCAGTTTGGTGATGGTCGTTGGCTGCTTGAAGACCTGCTCGAGGGTTTGGCGCAAAACTATTGTAACTCAGAATTTAAGAGGAGATGGAAAAAACATCCTTGTTTCCCTAATTTTCACTTTCTAATAAAAACAAGACTATAACTTGTAGTAAATAACTGTATTTAAACATAACAGTTAACAATTTGTTTAGATATTGATTCATTTAAATGTATTTGATGAATATCAAGATACAATATTGTTGCGTTAAAATTTATTCCTTTATCCAAAATATTTTTGGTGCAAAACTATTGTATCTGAAGATACATTACTTTTGCACTAAGTTTTTATCTAAATTTGATGGTTTTGCAATTTCCAAGAAACATTGTAACTAAAGGATGATTTTTAATGGATATGTCCTTTTGTATATAACCTTAATTTAATAATGTAATTATAAAGAAAGGAAGAAATCTTTCAATGACATTAAATTAAGTATACTTCAATGGACGGTTGGTTTCATTTCAACTGTAGAAAATGCAAACCATGACTGGCCAGGGACTTAACTGACAAGACCAGTACCTTACAAAATAACACAGGTGTCCAGTATCAGGGTACTGGAATCTCAAGCAAAAAGACATTTACTTCAATCAACAGTTTATTGAACTGAAATAATGTAAACAGTATTATAATCAAACTATGTATAAAGATATACAGTCATTTCATTGCAAAACTTGTGAAATAATTAGCAAATGACATGTAATTAAAAGTCTGCATTATGCAATTAAAACATTTATTGTCATAATTACAAACTATTCCTATATTTTTAATGTTTAGGTCCATAATTCATTATGTACAAACAAACAAAAAATCCAAAACATTAACATGGTCCTCAATGCTAACATCCAAACATTACTTCATCAGTAACTTTCACACAGAATTTTCATGGGGGAGGAAAAAGAAGAATGTATGGTGGACACTTGGAATAATATGAGCTTTGCAAAGCATTAATAGGTCCCTGTATTTTTCCCATCTCAATTTGATTGGGGAACTCCTGAGGTTCTGCAATTTAATTCCTGATGTGTCAACAGAATCCACCTTTGAATTTCTCGGTCGTTGCATCAGATTTAACTCATGAACCGGACCAGCATAATCGTACTGATAAAANGTATTTTTCCCATCTCAATTTGATTTGGGCACTCCTTAGGTCCAGCAATTTAATTCCTGATGTGTCAACAGAATCCCCCCTTTGAATTTCTTGGTCGTTGCATCAGATTTAACTCCTGAACAGGACCAGCATAATCATACTGATAAAACACCATGTCTGGTTGCTCTGCATGCATTTTAAGTGTTTTGACAGAACTAATGAAAAGTCTATTTCTGTTTGAGTCAAGGTCAATTTTTTTTATATTGTATTTGCCTTGTCTGTTTGTTGGTTTGTTTGCACAAACTTTAACATTGGCCATAACTTTTGCAATATTGAATATTGATATTTGGCATGCATGTGTATCTCATGGAGCTGCATCTTTTGAGTGGTGAAAGGTCAAGGTGATCCTTCAAGGTCAAAGGTTAAATACATGGGTCAAAATCGCTCAAATAGGGACATATAGTGTTTCAAAAACACATACCTTGTTAATTTTGGAAGAAAGGGTCCTAAAATCATAGAAGTCCTTTTGCCCCATTTCCTTTACATGGTACGGCTGGTTATGTCTTGCTGATCTTATAACTGCTGCCCACTGCCCTGGAGTATATACAGAATTAAACCTACTAGCTTTCTCTACAGAGGCANGACATGCTCACTTTCACCCATGGTCTCACTTAAAACTTCTGCAATTATTTCTTCACCTCCTTAAGCATCAAAACCCTCAACCCCTACACTAACAAAATTCTTGTCTGTATCTTTACTTTTTGTTACTTTGATTTACTTTTTCTTACTTTTAACCTTCGTTTTCATTTTTCATGGTGACGATGTATTGCTATCCTCTGAGGAATAATTTGAATTTTTGAAAATTTCTGTTTCATTTTTGGACAACTTATACTCAGAACCCGAGCGACATATCTCTGAAAAAGAATCTGACAAATTTTCATTGCATGCTTTATATTTGGGTAATTCATTTTCTTGTCTTTTAAGTTCAGATAAAGGGATGTTGTCTGAATCATCAGTGGCAGAGTCTTCTAAGGGGATGTCATTGTCTGAACTACTTTGTTGAAGCTTATTTATCTCTTCTTCTAAAATATAAAGTTTACAAGTTTCATCTGCACTACTAAAGTCTGAAAAACCTTCAAAATCACTTTCACTATCACTTGACTCGCTGAAAATGTGTCCCCTAAGCGAGACATGAGTTACTTCAAAAGGTCTGTCATAGTTGTCGGCGAAGAGGGTTGTCGATAACTTCTGAATGAAAGAACACAGATTTTCAATTGTGCTGTGAAAGGTTAATACAGCTGTTCCATCTGGGCAGGATAAACCCTCAGCGTTTCTACTATGTGCATCAAACACACTATATCCATTACTCAGCTTTATTACAGCCATCGTGTAACAATCAATGGTTATGAAACAATTCTTTTTCAAAACGACAAGACTGTCATGTAAAGTTGCAAATGGTGGTTCAGATACATTTCTAAAAACTGAACCACTGAATGTCTTCTCAACGTGAAATTTATCTGTTGGTAGCTCTGATATGAGAAGGTTGCTTCTAAGACTTAGAGAGCAATAAACTGAA
>VMBQ01011969.1:9225-21869 GCA_007657795.1 Dreissena rostriformis | reverse complement strand
TATTAATACTTGTCACACATTCTATTTGAAGTTTTCCAATCATAGTATTGCAAAGCCTTATGGGTGTTTTGTTTATAAGAACTGTAACTTGTTTTACTTGTTGGTAGCTGCATCCTGTTTCAAGACACAATCTCACTGATGTTGGACTGCGTGCGACTTGTTTACGAAACCAGTTTAGCAGTTTATTATTTCAATCTGCACATAAACCAATGCGACTTGAGGTATAATGATACAAAAACAGGACAGGCCGCGGGTAAACACAAATTGTTTTTTTGTCATATACACATTCAAACATACACAAGCATATGAACAAAATAAGATGTATCTAGTGATGTCATACTTCCAACAAACATATTAACAAAACAAAGGCAANTGTATCTAGTGATATCATACTTCCAACAAACATATTAACAAAACAAATGCAATACATTGTTGTGTGTCGGATGGCTGACGTATCTGTTCAGAACTGCATTTAAGAACTCGCCTAGATTCATTAGTGTTTGTTTCTTCTGTTCGTCCATTAAGCGTCAATTACTGTTTCTTATATATATTTTTAGGTATATTTTTTTCGTAATTCTTAAAATAAAGTACATTAAAAAAGATAATATTATTCGTTCCCAACTTCGCGAGCGTTACATAGAGTGAATAGTCTATTACATTTTTCTATATTTGACCATATAAGTTTATCAATCGGAAGTTGGTTGTTACACATTCTAAAATTTGTTTGTAAAAAGAATTGAGGTAGGCTATCAAGGTTATTCTCGTATTTATGTTCGGTTTTGTATTTGCGATAATTGAGCCATTTGTTTGATTCAAAGATATTGCTATGACAATTTTGCACAAACTGGTCTCTAAGGCATGTTTCTATCTTAAGTTAAAGTGATTCTCCAGAGTACAAATAATCCTTATTTAGCCACACATGACTTAAACCACATTCATCAAGAATAGGTATTGCATGGCGCAATCAGTTATACTTTCTCCCGTTTTGGAAAAAAGTCAAGATACCTAAATGTATACATCATTATTGATAATTTAACATCATTGAATATAAAGCCGCAAGTAAAACCAATACTTTTCTTGTCAATAGCTAAACATATTGGGTATCTACCAAGGTCACCATGAAGCATAATATGTGCGGTACTACGTTGGACCTGTAGTATGTGTTTCAGAAAATCAGTATTAACTTTTCCTAAAACACTAACATCTGAAAAGCCCCAAACTTCACACCCGAATTCCATTTTGTATATATATATGCTTCGTAATCCTTTTCTAGCTTGTTGAACAATATGGTTTTAGCTGTTGCGATTTTGTTTTAAACAACAACACCGAGGTATAAAAATGTATCTACAACTTTAATCGGATTATAGTTTACTACAATATATCGATTTCTACGGAATCGATCATCAAATACCATGATCTTAGTTTGAACAAAATGTATGTCTTATTTTCACAATGTGCAATAATCTTCAAACGTAGGAAATACAGATCTAAGATCTTCCTCTGAGTTTATAAATTTACAAATTTTAAATAGTATCTGATTATGTATTTAATACTATGTATCCTTTGCTGCCAAAGATATTTAGTATGTACTATTTTAATTGGTTGTCAACATTTTAGTATATGTTATGTAGTTTTGTCATATTTTGCACCGACTTTGTAAAGAAAATTTAATTTACCTGGCGAAGAAATATAAAGAAGTGAAACTCCAGAAGCAAGGAAATGCAACTTGGATGCTTAATATTCTTCATTCGTTTACAGATATTGATGGTATTAATTGATAATCATTTTCCGGTTTTATTAGATTGAATATCTTGCTACATCTTCCAACTTGGCTGATAGAAAGCGGTTCCACAGTTTATACCGACTAACAGCTCCGGAACGTGTAGGGTCTGCTGTTGTGGAACTGTTAAGAACCTTCAACTGGAGTCGTATAGGGATTATACAGCAAGCAGAAGGAAACCTCTCAATGGTAATTGACCTTTAATAAAATACCAGAAGGTACGGGTGGGTCTATATTGATGTATGTCTTCATATTTTTATGACAATAACACAAACTTTCCACATGCATTGAAGGACATCACAATAGGTTTGACAAAAATGTTCCTTGACAACAACTATATGGCTACCTTTAAAGCTAAGATTAAGTATTGAGGTAACATTACAAAACCGATCTTAATTGTCAAAATAGGGATTGTGCAGACTGTTACTATGCCTTGTATTGAAGGATTGCCAAATCATTAAGCGCAAATGTTCAGCTTTATGAAACGGTGCGTCGCACGCAACAAGTATGTTTCCGCCTTCAGGGACATGATAACACTGTGTACTTAGATGTAAAATACATTGATTTATTTTCAAAAAAGAGGTTTTGGCATGCATAGAAGGATTTCAAAAACAATACTCTGGGTCTTCAACCTATAATATGACCCCTATCAGATCATTATTCAATAGCCACAAAGTTACTTGTTTGTTGCAATAAACAAGCTGTCCTAATGAGTCATTCCACTGTTGTTTAGATAAATCGATGCATGTTCTGTTCAATTTTTGTTGTCCAAATTGACTTTGTGCGAATTGAAGACCGAGCGCATTTGTCCGCGGTTGAAATTGCGCGAACTTTGTACCCCGCAAATTAAGATGGTTTCACAGTTGCTATAGTTGGTGTTACTGTTAGCACTTATATCACATGTTTATATGGTTAAACACTCACAATGAACAAAGTCAACACATACATTTAGGAAATTTAATGAAAGGAGTATTCTGTTGCGTATTTTAAGGCATCAGTCTACTTATTCTCTTAAAATACTCATACAGAAAGTGTTTCTTATATTCATCTTACAAACTAAAACATGATTTAAAAACTCATTTCAATTGGAAAAATGATACTGTAAAGTATAAATCGTTCAGTACACAATTTTCGTACTAAGAGAGCGGTCAAGTAAATATTATATTTAAACCAAGATCTTTCGAACATTAACATATTTCAATGATCGAATTTAGAAAATCAAATTGTGGCCTAGTGTTATTTTCTCTGATTGTATTCCTTTTATTGACTTAACGAAGTAGAGTTTAGTGAAATAAACCTCCATTTCACTCGTAAGAACTAAAGTGAGATCATCATGTATTAAAACTTTATTCGGCGGACTTTAATTGAATTTAAAGGTAGTAAGTGTGACCAGGCTTTAAATGAAACTATTGTTCCAACACGCCGTCCTTCCCAACTCTCTGGTGTCCACAAAATGCCCGCCTTTTATCTGTCCATCTCTTTCTGCATAAACAACGCGGTTCTCCGAATGTTTTCATATATTATTATGAATTGTGAGTTCAAATTATGCTCTGTGTTTAGACTGTAAACGACTTACGGAAGCACTTCGAGGTTAAGAATGTAACTGTTATTGCCCAAATTACCACAAGTGTAGACTCGTCTCTTCTGCTGGATAAAATGAGGGCATTGAAGGTAAGCAGATTCATAACCTTTTATTTGTATAAAAGTTCTGACTTGCATATGTATCGATAACCTATCACGTGTATTTTTAAATAAATTATTATTTGTTGCAAAAACAATCACAATAAGACAAAGTGTGTGCTTTGTTTGTGTATGGAATATTTAACTGCAGGTCGCTTTAAACAAAATACTTTGTAATCGCAATGCTTTAAAAAAGTAATGAAGTTATAGATAGCAAACACAAAAATAAATTTTGGTTATTTTGTAACACACGTGGAAAAATCATTTTCAATGAAAACTGGCATCCTGTAACATTTGATGAGATCGAACATTATAATTTATACTTTATAGGGCTGCTCAATAAAAATAATGCATGTGAGGACACGCCGTAAGTGATTGTATCTATGAGATTCGTATCGGTTAACTTCATATGAAGCACATAATACTACAATCATTGGATATATTTTTTTTTTCATCTATTTTTTTTTCCAGATATTTCAATTTAAGTAGTTTCATATTTAAACATTTGACTCCAGCAATCAATCAGCCTGATACAAATAATGGTTTTCATTGAACATATGTACACACACAATATTTAATACATATTCCTTAAAACATAAACTACATAGAGATTAGCATCACTTATACGAATAAAGTTCGATACAAAATAGAACAAAAGATAAATGCTTTGCATTATTATTATATTGGATTGTATATGATAAAAGCGACGTAATTGACGTCCGCTTGGCAACGACACCACGGTTAGATACCCTTCAATAACACGTGGAATGTTCCCGTTTTATTCAAATCATACTGTTTTAAATAACTGTTTGTAATATATTTATGCTTATGTTGATGTTTATGTAACTAATCTGTAACTTCATGTATACAAGTTCATTAAACAAACTTCTTACTTTTCGCAAATTTATAGATAAAAAAGTAACTGCTTTACTTTTAACTAGTATGGGAATGTGTATACAAAAAATATATACAATAAATCAAACATTAAACTCGGAGTAACCTATCATCATTTTATTAGCATCATGTGTGTTTTTTTTATATCTGACATTCAAATCAATTTGGTGCGCTAATTCTAGTCATCAAAACTTCTATTTTGTGTTGCATAAATGTACATTATTATGTCTACCTAAACGGTAAATGACCCGAATGCACTCTAATGTGNTTTAACTCAAAAATTAAATTTACAATTAGAGTCCAATGGTCCCATACGACAATAATTCAGATTCTCCGAAAGTAACGTTTAGTTAATCAGATATTGTTCAAATAAGTTGCCAGACATGATCAACGTGTAGGATTGGCACCGTAGTCTCCAGCTCAATGTCAAATCACAATTAGAGGTCAACCATTTGTCAAAGCATGTGTCGTGGAAGCTTTGACATAGTTAAGTTTGATTTCAATTACTGTTCATCGTCGCATATTGTATGCGTATGGGTAAATACAGCGTGTGAATAAGAGTTGAAAATAACGTTTCAATATCTGATATTTCAGTAGATAGAAGTAAATAAATATATGCAAGATGAAGCGCGCATACTAATTGATTATGGATCTTCATTTTCAAAAATTATCAGATATATCAATGTAATGATTTTTTTCAGAATATAATTTTAACAAAGCGGCTTGGGGTAAGTTCTTATGCATGTTTTAGAGTTTATGTTTATCACAAGCATGTATTTGAAACGTTTGTTCATGCATTCCAATTAAGTAATATTCATAATATTGATCTTAGAGATGCAAGAAAAAATCTTAAATTGCATTAATACAATTTACGGCAAAAAATGTATTTGAAACTTGTGTACATGCATTCCAATTTATTAATATATATATATATAATATTGATCCAAGAGATGCTAGAAATAATCTTCCATTGCATTCATACAATTTATGGCACAAAAATGAGTATTGTAAAAATATATTAGTCTTTATGATGGCATAAAATATAAGACGAAGCGGTAGGCATTTGTTTTTTTGCGAAATGGTGTAAAACTATTTAACTCAAAAATTAAATTTACAATTAGAGTCCAATGGTCCCATACGACAATAATTCAGATTCTCCGAAAGTAACGTTTAGTTAATCAGATATTGTTCAAATAAGTTGCCAGACATGATCAACGTGTAGGATTGGCACCGTAGTCTCCAGCTCAATGTCAAATCACAATTAGAGGTCAACCATTTGTCAAAGCATGTGTCGTGGAAGCTTTGACATAGTTAAGTTTGATTTCAATTACTGTTCATCGTCGCATATTGTATGCGTATGGGTAAATACAGCGTGTGAATAAGAGTTGAAAATAACGTTTCAATATCTGATATTTCAGTAGATAGAAGTAAATAAATATATGCAAGATGAAGCGCGCATACTAATTGATTATGGATCTTCATTTTCAAAAATTATCAGATATATCAATGTAATGATTTTTTTCAGAATATAATTTTAACAAAGCGGCTTGGGGTAAGTTCTTATGCATGTTTTAGAGTTTATGTTTATCACAAGCATGTATTTGAAACGTTTGTTCATGCATTCCAATTAAGTAATATTCATAATATTGATCTTAGAGATGCAAGAAAAAATCTTAAATTGCATTAATACAATTTACGGCAAAAAATGTATTTGAAACTTGTGTACATGCATTCCAATTTATTAATATATATATATATAATATTGATCCAAGAGATGCTAGAAATAATCTTCCATTGCATTCATACAATTTATGGCACAAAAATGAGTATTGTAAAAATATATTAGTCTTTATGATGGCATAAAATATAAGACGAAGCGGTAGGCATTTGTTTTTTTGCGAAATGGTGTAAAACTATTTAACTCAAAAATTAAATTTACAATTAGAGTCCAATGGTCCCATACGACAATAATTCAGATTCTCCGAAAGTAACGTTTAGTTAATCAGATATTGTTCAAATAAGTTGCCAGACATGATCAACGTGTAGGATTGGCACCGTAGTCTCCAGCTCAATGTCAAATCACAATTAGAGGTCAACCATTTGTCAAAGCATGTGTCGTGGAAGCTTTGACATAGTTAAGTTTGATTTCAATTACTGTTCATCGTCGCATATTGTATGCGTATGGGTAAATACAGCGTGTGAATAAGAGTTGAAAATAACGTTTCAATATCTGATATTTCAGTAGATAGAAGTAAATAAATATATGCAAGATGAAGCGCGCATACTAATTGATTATGGATCTTCATTTTCAAAAATTATCAGATATATCAATGTAATGATTTTTTTCAGAATATAATTTTAACAAAGCGGCTTGGGGTAAGTTCTTATGCATGTTTTAGAGTTTATGTTTATCACAAGCATGTATTTGAAACGTTTGTTCATGCATTCCAATTAAGTAATATTCATAATATTGATCTTAGAGATGCAAGAAAAAATCTTAAATTGCATTAATACAATTTACGGCAAAAAATGTATTTGAAACTTGTGTACATGCATTCCAATTTATTAATATATATATATATAATATTGATCCAAGAGATGCTAGAAATAATCTTCCATTGCATTCATACAATTTATGGCACAAAAATGAGTATTGTAAAAATATATTAGTCTTTATGATGGCATAAAATATAAGACGAAGCGGTAGGCATTTGTTTTTTTGCGAAATGGTGTAAAACTATTTAACTCAAAAATTAAATTTACAATTAGAGTCCAATGGTCCCATACGACAATAATTCAGATTCTCCGAAAGTAACGTTTAGTTAATCAGATATTGTTCAAATAAGTTGCCAGACATGATCAACGTGTAGGATTGGCACCGTAGTCTCCAGCTCAATGTCAAATCACAATTAGAGGTCAACCATTTGTCAAAGCATGTGTCGTGGAAGCTTTGACATAGTTAAGTTTGATTTCAATTACTGTTCATCGTCGCATATTGTATGCGTATGGGTAAATACAGCGTGTGAATAAGAGTTGAAAATAACGTTTCAATATCTGATATTTCAGTAGATAGAAGTAAATAAATATATGCAAGATGAAGCGCGCATACTAATTGATTATGGATCTTCATTTTCAAAAATTATCAGATATATCAATGTAATGATTTTTTTCAGAATATAATTTTAACAAAGCGGCTTGGGGTAAGTTCTTATGCATGTTTTAGAGTTTATGTTTATCACAAGCATGTATTTGAAACGTTTGTTCATGCATTCCAATTAAGTAATATTCATAATATTGATCTTAGAGATGCAAGAAAAAATCTTAAATTGCATTAATACAATTTACGGCAAAAAATGTATTTGAAACTTGTGTACATGCATTCCAATTTATTAATATATATATATATAATATTGATCCAAGAGATGCTAGAAATAATCTTCCATTGCATTCATACAATTTATGGCACAAAAATGAGTATTGTAAAAATATAATAGTCAACATTTGTGTAATGTAACTCTTTATGATGGCATAAAATATAAGACGAAGCGGTAGGCATTTGTTTTTGCGAAATGGTGTTAAACTATTTTGCTCAAAAACTAAATTTTCAATTAGAGTCCAATGGTCCCATACAACAATAATTCAGATTCTCCGAAAGTAACGTTTAGTTAATCAGATATTGTTCAAATTAGTTGCCAGAAATGATCAACGTGTAGGATTGGCACCGTAGTCTCCAGCTCAATGTCAAATCACAATTAGAGGTCAATCATTTGTCAAAGCATGTGTCGTGGAAGCTTTGACATAGTTAAGTTTGATTTCAATTACTGTTCATCGTCGCTTATTGTATGCGTATGGGTAAATACAGCGTGTGAATGAGAGTTGAAAATAACGTTTGAATATCACGTATAACAGTAGATGGAAGAAAAAAGCTCTATATGCAAGATAAAGCGCGCATAATCATTACTTAATGATCTTCATTTGAAACATTATATCAATTGAATGTGTTTTTTTTTTCAGTGCATGATCGCAAGTCACAACATCCACTTTTTAAATATATACGTAAGTTCTAATTTGTGCTCTAGATTGTATGTTTCTGACAAGAATGTATTTGACACTTGTGTACATGCATTCCAATTTATTAATATATATATATAATATTGATCAAAGAGATGCTAGAAATAATCTTTCATTGCATTCATACAATTTATGGCACAAAAATGAGTATTGTAAAAATATAAAAGTCAACATTTGTGTAATGTAATGTTGAAAATAACGTTTCAATATCTGATATTTCAGTAGAAAGAAGTAAATAAATCTATGCAAGATGAAGCGCGCATACTTATTGATTATGGATCTTCATTTTGAAAATTATCAGATATATCAATGTAATGATTTTTTTTCAGAACCTCGTCCCATCTTTCCCATCTTTCCCAGATATTTTTTCCCGGAAAAAGGTAAGTTCTTATGCATGTTCTAGAGTTTATGTTTATCACAAGCATGTATTTAAAACGTTTGTTCATGTATTCCAATTAAGTAATATTCATAATATTGATCTTAGAGATGCAATAAATAATCTAAAATTGCATTAATACAATTTACTGCAAAAGTAATGTTGTACAAATATAATAGTTGACATTTGTGTTATATAAGGTTTAAGATGGCATAACATACGATGAAGTTTTAAGTATTTTTTTTTTTGCAAAATGATTTAAAATCATTTAGCTACATATTTAATTTACATTAAGAGGTCAAAGTTCACATACGACATTAATTCAGATTCTCCGGTATTTTTATCTGATATTGTTCAAATGACTTGCCACAAATGATCAACATACGCATTGGCACTGTAGTCTGCATTTCAAAGTCATGTCACAATTAGAGGTCAAATATGTGTCGAAGCATGTGTCTTATAAGCTTTGACACATCTAGTTTTCTTGACTTAATTAAGAAACGCAGAGGTCTTATTCAGTAATTGGTTAATATTACAAATATCTGAAACACCTTAGTTGATTACAAGTTTTAATAGCGATGTTCGCTAATTTCTCGCAAACATTTTATTTAAAGTGTTTGAAGTTTGTATTTCAGGCGATATAAGAAAATAGCTCTATAGGCAAGATAAAGCGTGCATACTCATTTATTACGGATCTTCATTTGGCGAATTGTACATCATACATCAGCTTTATTAATTTCATGTTTGTTTTTTCCAGTTCCAGTAATTAAACCACTTTTGAGTATGGCAGACTGCATTGATAAAATAGATTTTATAGGGACGTCAGGAAGGATAAGGTTTGACGAGGGGGCTGTTAATCCAGTTGTCGAATTGCAACGCATCCAAGGTAAAACAACCTCATGCACATCTTACAAAATGCATTTGCGCAGTTAAGAAAAAGTGGTCATATTGTATTTGTGCTTGAGTGTACTGCCAGGTCAAAACTAAACACAAAATTCTGGCGAATAAACTTATTTAAAGTAAAAAAAAACAGTATTTTGTGGACGACAAGTAACTTATGATTAAGTATATATACAAACTTTGTGTTTACACAAGAGTTTGATTCAGGTATGTTGATTTAAAGCTTGTAAAAGTAAATATGGTTTAACAGATGGGAGAATCAAAGTGGTGGCACATTTTAGGCCGGATCCTCCTCGTTATGAGTGGGAAAACAGAACACCTTTTTGGAAAGGTCAGATTTTTTTTTTAATATTGAAAGTAAAACTACCGGTAATACTCAATCTGAACACAACACCAAAATGGTAGTTATTGTCGAATATATTATGTATATATTATGTAACAATACTAGCAGTATGGCATTGTTTTTATTCAATACAATGTGCTATATATAATAAACGAATCGTTTTCAATACCAATATATATATATATATATTTATTTATATATGTAATGCAGAGATGTCCTGCTGATCAAGATTGTTTTTTTTTTAATTAAAACACATCGCATTGTTTTGGGAATCATTAATAAGTTAAAGGATAATAAGACCGCAGGTAGTGTTATTCTTGTTTCCAGATAATAGTATCCCATATGATTCTGCTCGTACAAGTTTCAAAGAGAAGCCCATCCCTTTGTCATTATCTGCGACGACGTGCGGGTTAGCTGGTGTTGGGATCATTGTAACAATCGCTTGCTTCTCGTTCAACGGTGTTTGGAGAAAACACAGGTAGAATGCGTACAGGTTCCGTTTTCTGATCAACTTTTGGATAAAACAAATGTTCTAAATACGGTCTTCTGCGTTTGCGTTACTAAAGTTGTTTGGTAAAAAGCTCCAATTATTTGTTTTATTAAGAAGCAACTTATAAAAAAAATCAAATTAGAAATACTGGTTTTCCGTTTCACACAATATATTTAATAAATATTGTCTGATCATATTGCATGCGACTCTTTATATTTTGCAGGATAGTGAAAATGTCATCACCAAACATAAACAACATTTTACTTGTTGGTTGTTTACTACTGTACGTATCTATAGTAATTAAAACAACGGCAACGACAACCAAAGCATTATGTTCGGTAAGCTAAACATATTACAATATTATTGTTCGCTGCATATAAACAGAGCAAAATATGCGTTTCGAATGTTATACTATAACTCTTGTTTGTTATAAACAATTTTGGACAGCAGAAAGAGAGGCTTGTTACCATATAATTAATTGTTGTAAAGATATGTCATGCGTGCTTTTTATTAATAAGAGTTCTGAGTTGGGCTTAGTTGTGTTTTAATTTTCATTTAGGTTCAATTGTTTTGCTCCTGGATAGGATTCGCTACTACATTTGGTTCAATGCTTACCAAGACATGGAGAGTCTACAGAATTTTCACAAATAAACAGATGAAGCTGAACATGGTACGTCAAATAACAATGTTAAATACACAAATTCAGTCGTTTTGAAATATGCAGTATAACTACATCGATGGTATATTCGTATGCATGTATATGTGAGCCGGTCAGCGGAAATCACTCCTACTGCGGCCACTTCATTATTTTCATTATTGAGAAAAAACTAGATATAAATAGCTGTATAATTTATTTAATTATTTTCTCTTTAGATTTATGCATCAGTTTATGAAAAAGGCGGGTATATTTAAATTGTTATTTCGTTATCAATGTAGTTGATCGGTCACAGGTATTCACATATAAAGTACTTATTTAATTTGGATAATCAATATTGAAATGCCTTTCATAAATTCAAATAATTTCAATAATGTTTAAAGATTCAATACCTGACGTATCATAAAAAAATGTTACTCAACTTAATGCAATGTTTAACAGTTTAAATCTGTAAACACGGTCAGTTTTTTTTCGTGATATCTCATAAATCTCATAAATTTTCGATTTGCATTTCCCTGCTTATATTAATTAATTAATTGCAAATATCAACAATATTTTGTAACTTTAAGAGACTCATCAGTAATAACTGTTTTCATTTGAAACCAATATACATTTTTTTTATTTATCTACACAATATATTATTATTTATTTATGCACAAGCCGTGACTCTTTTTCACCAGCCTGCAACAATAAATATGCATTAGACGGTCTATGTGTATTATTATTCTTTCAAAATAAGATCATCTATACTATTTCATCAAACAAAAAAAAACAACAGAAAATGGAGTTTTTGTTGTAAATTAAACTTGTCACTTTAATCTTATGTCGGGTTATTACAATGGTTCTCAAATCTTCTGGTTGAACATGCTTCGAATTCGTATACATCTACGGATGGGATTACTACAGTAATTGATAAGTTTACAAAACTTTTAGATTGTTGTAATCTATCTGAACTTTTGTTCGAAGGTTTTTAATTTATGCAAACGCATACGTTCTTACCGCAAAACAGCTTTTCTCAAAGTTTATTTACTGATTTGTGTAACGTGTCTCTCTACCGAGCTTCGGGTTTAAAGTATGGCTCCAATCAAATAAAATAAGTATAATTTTCCTGACGCTGCCCAGCGTTATGATTTGCAATGTATAAAATGATTTGTTAGGAACATTTATTAATTATAATCAAATGCAATTAAGGTCCGACATAGAGTATTGTATACACAATTATGCACTAAAAGCTTTTACCTCAGGTCTGCTCTTATTCGCTTATAGAAATCGAGCTACAGGACTTTAGCCAACAGGTCAGACAAAGAAGACCTCGGATAAATAGATACAACTCCGGGTCTGTATTATAACCTCGTACCCATGGTATGGAACCTGAATAGTGTGTTTGTGGTTTAGTACAAAGGCGTGGGTTTATATATATATATATATATATATATATATATATATATATATATA
>VMBQ01011968.1:3592-20765 GCA_007657795.1 Dreissena rostriformis | reverse complement strand
CAGTTTGAATAAGGGTTTTGCACTGGATTTTTTATGTTTAGGTTTGTTACATGCACACCCAGCAAGTAAATTAAGTTCATTCAGGATTAGTTGGGAAAAGGTAACGGTCACTGTTACATAAAATATAAAAAAAAGAAAAGAAATTCTGATTTTAGGTAAGCAGTGGCACCGTAAGCACTATTTTAAATTGCAATAGGCATTAATTTTGTGTAATATTGCACAGGAAAAGTTAAGAAAGGTTAACTGACTGTGTTTTGCTGATTGTTCCAGGTTGGTGGATGACCGCTGTGTGGTGCAGCCTGAGGCTGGAGACTTGAACAATCCACCCAAGAAGTTCAGAGGTATACACTGTAGGAATGATTTTATTAATACTTTACTGCTTATATACACATTTTCAATCGTTTGAAGTCCCTTAGAATATCAAATTATAGTAAACTCATAATTTTTCAGACTGCCTGTTTTTTTTGTTCAGACTGCCTGTTCCGGATCTGCCCAAACAGTCGCTACTCGGCCCAGAAGCAGTTTTGGAAGGCTGCCAGACAGAGCTCAACCTCCAACACAGACCCCATCCTCCTAAAGAAACTACTGGTATGTTACCCCCCCTCCCCCATACATAAACAATGATACCCCCAAAACAGACCCCATTCTCCTCAAGAAATTACTGGTATGTTACACCCCCACCATACAAAACCCAATACTTTAACCCATTTAATTTCTATCTTTAGAATATTTCTTACAGAAATTCCTTTAAGCAAACAGCGCAGACCCTGATGAGACGCCGCATCATGGGTCTACGCTGTTTGCCAAGGCCTTTTTTTTCTAGACGCTAGGCATAAATGGGTTAACCTCCAACACATACTTTATCCTCCTAAAGAAACTAATGGCAAGTTATCACCCATCCAGTTTACACCACCACATAAATAACCCAATACCTTTATACTGGGTGTATATAACATAATTTAGCCGCGCTTTGGGAAAAGGGGGCTTAAAGCATGTGCATAGTGTCATCCCAGATTAGCCTGTGTGCACTAGACAGGCTAATCAGGGAAAACACTTAACGGTTTAATGGAATTTTTTGTTTAAAGACCGCACAGGCTTATATGGGACGACACTTTACTCACATGCATAACGTCTCATTTTCCCAGAGCCAGGCTCATATACTTTTGTAACAGGGTTAACTATATGTACCTTTATTATGGGTTTGTACTATTAACACCTTTATTCTGAAGTTTAAGCTTTACCTATTCAATAATATGGAGTTTACACTATTGTAATATATGATTATGCTTCAGTATTTAATATAGGAGAGCAACTGTACATTATTTGTACGTTTATTTTTTGTAATAATTCATATTTTAACTTCAATTTTGTTTCAGTTATTCTTAGAATTCAAATGTTAAACTGAAACCAAATAAGTTAAGGATAACCTCTAGAATTAATCTTAATTGCATCACACTGCATGTTCTTGACATGCTATTGATTTGTAAGGTTTATTTAGTATATATGGCTATGTATAGGTACTGATAGTATTCTCCAATAAAATCGTCTGCCTGTCATGACTTTTAATTACAGTTTGTATTAAACACGTTCTCCTAGCATTTACTTCATATATACATTGTATTGATATAGACCTGATACGAAGGTGTCTGATAGAATTTTTTATATCAGGTGAGTAGGTGTTTATATCAGTCAATGTTTAGAGTTACATCATATAACTCTGAATCTATGAAGTCATCTAGAGACACATATGCTGAATAATATCTTACTGTCAATTGATTTAAAAGGATTGAAAAAAGGCAAACCTTGACCCAAAAAATGGAAGGGACTGTGGTAGGTCCCCTGTTTATGAATCTTCTACATCAGCCTTTGATGACATGTGTGCAAAATATCAAAATCTGTCACAAAAAGCAACTTAATTTTGCATTCTTCTCACCTCCAAAATAGGCTTAGTGGATATTGTTTTATAGCCAATCTTTTTTTGTGTTTTCATTAAAACATGCATGTTCTTCTTGTTTTTATATAAACATGCACAAAGTAGATCTATACATAGCTGTGAAGGTGTCACCTTATTGTCTCCATTTCCCAATGCCTTCTCATTCATTTGTTCTTGGTAAGTATGACTTGTGGTAGAATTGATTTTGTGATTCTTGTGATCATGAGAGATCATGTTACCATGGCAACCTATGTGAAGTATTACAAGCAAACTATTATTTGATTTCAGATTTTTATCCATTGACAAATAAATGACAAGTTGGCTTTTCACCCATAACCTATTTCTGTCTGTACATTGCATAAAAGGTTAAACAATCATGTTTTGTATTTCAATAGATTATATGACATGTTTTATACAAAGTGCTCAAGGTGATCTATTCTGATCACCCCATGTCAGGCATTTCGCCATGTGTGTCCTCAAGTTTTAGCTCGTGACCACATTTTGTTTTAATATTCATAGAACTTTATTTTTTCATGGTTAAAAAAAGTGCGTTTAAAAATGATAGTGGTTTTAAAAAAAAAACATGGTTGCCATGTGTTGGGGCAGTTTATTGTGAAACATAGTGAACAATACTTGCTCAGAACTGTTAAGTTCTTTAGGGGCTCAGGTAAGTGCCTTAGGACCTTTGGCCCTATTGTTTGAAACGACATAAGAGGAATTTATACCATAATCTGCAGTTAGTCTGCATAAACGTACATGTCATTTTAACTATACTTTGTATTTCTTTTGTTTCAAATCTTACCAGACAACCTTATTTCTAGACAATACAAAATATAAGTTAGTTAAGGATTATTTGGTTTCCATGGATACTGCATTTTGGCAAACACTTTTACTGACATAGCTTTGATATCATTATTTTATCACCTTTTGAATATGAGACATTTTATAAGACTTGTTAATATTGAGATCTTTTCAAGATATTGCCAACTTGAACTTGCTGGTAGAGCTTAAACATGTGTATTTTTCTATCCAAATTCATAATCTACCACAATTGTTTAAGGGAAAGGTTTGCCTGATTCAGTGTAATTGTAATTTCACCATTAGCACAACATTTCTGCAAATAGAGTCCTTGGTACAATGTATCAGATAAATCTTGGTTTTCTGTTACCTTCACTGAACTTACTTAACCCTTTGCATGCTGGGTAATTTGTCGTCTGCTAAAATGTGGTCTGCTGAATTTCTAAAATTAGCATTTTCTTCGATTTTTTTCAAAGAATACTATCAGAATAGCAAACAGTTTGGATCCTGATGAGACGCCACGTCTGTGGCGTCTCATCTGGATCCAAACTGTTTGCAAAAACCTTCAAAATCCGGTTCCTGAGCACTCAAAGGGTTAATATTGATCATGTGAGTATAGTTTGGTGCATAGACAAGGTCCATTAGACAGGTCATTTATGGTTTATATTTATATTGTTAAGTTTAACTAGGATCGTTAAACTGTGGGCCTCATAACCCTGATTTATTAACTTTGTAACTTACAGATTTAGTTTTACTTTAGTAAGCATGGGCTTGCTTATTGGTTGGCCACTCTTATCAAAATTTATTGGATGTTTTAAAATTAAATTATATGACTGAAGCGCTATCTTTTTCATAAGTGTTGAGGGTGTTTAATTTACAATGTTTGTTTTCTGTCTTGTGATCAGTGTACACTTCTAGTTATCATAGAGGAATGTTGAAGTTTTATGTTGTTCATTAATGTGATAGATAAAACTAAGTATTTATGATTCCATTTATCATGCTAATCATGTACAACACTTTCTGTTTTATGAAATTTTACGTATAAAGAATGTATCTTCTTAACAAAAATCCAGTTTAGGCAGAAAGTGTACGTTGTCCCAGATTAGCCTATGTGGACTGCACAAGCTAATCTATGATTACACTTAACCCTTTGAGCGCTGGAACCGGATTTTGAAGGCCTTTGCAAACAGTTTGGATCCAGATGAGACGCCACAGAACGTGGTGTCTCATCAGGATCCAAACTGTTTGCTATTCTGATAGTGGTCTTTGAAAAAAAGTGAAGATAATGATGATTTTAGAAATTCAGCAGACGACATTTTAGCAGACGAAAAATTTCCCAGCATGCAAAGGGTTAATGCACCTGCATTAAGCCCAGTTTTCCAGAAAGCTGCCCATTTAATCATAAAATGATCATTTACCATCATTACAAATTTACAATGCATTTCATCATATCCCATATTATGCAGAATAAGTACCCAAAATATTAGAAAGAACAAAAACTTGTGTAATTCTTTTCCCAAGAAATCAAATACACAAAATATCAAGTTCAGGTTATCATACATGTACGTTTTACATCATACTGTGATACAGGATGCAGATTGCATTCTGTTGATTGTGAATTTCATCAGAATTGTGTAAATCAGTGTTAACTAAAAATAGATACAGCCAAGTGTTTGTCATGTCTTTACTTCAGTTTGTTTGTGCTTTCTTTTGAATAAAATTGATTATGTATCATAGGCCATTGAATAAATGAAAACCTTTCCATGAAAATCCTTGGCAGTTTTTTTTCTGAAACATTATTCATATTTCCTTGCGGCCAATTGTCAGGGTGGTTGATGTACATTTGGTGTGACAGGGTTGTGTGTTGTCTGTTACAGCATGCAGCTGAACAAGAGAAGAAGCAGAATGACAAGGAGAACCAGAAGGAGCTCGGCAAGGAAGTGCAGTATGGCAATGTCATACAGGTGGGGACTTGATTATTAATGGTTGAATATATACCTTTATTTTGATAAATATATACATGCTCTGTTATTTTATACCATGCTGATATGTTTGATAAATCCTAACCACTAGTAACAGTCTTTAAAAATTGATGACAGACTTTACCCGTAATAATAATTTTATTCAAGTAATAACGCCATGACTCTTAGTATGTGTGCTCATGTTGTTACTCTAAGTAAAGTTCTTATGTTATTTTCAGCCAAATATATCACTTCA
This sequence comes from Dreissena rostriformis, assembly GCA_007657795.1. NCBI lineage: Eukaryota > Metazoa > Mollusca > Bivalvia > Myida > Dreissenidae > Dreissena > Dreissena rostriformis. The sequence continues at coordinate 15,817 of VMBQ01011968.1, read as the reverse complement.
TGAGCCATGTTCTGGGAAAACTGGGCTTAATGCATGTTCGTTAAGTGTCGTCTCAGATTAGCCTGGGAAGTTCGCACAGGCTAATCAGGGACGACACTTTTAGCTTTTATGGATTTTTTTGTTTAATTGAAGTCTATTGTAAATGAATTTCCAGTCTATGTGGAAAGTGTCTGCCCTGATGAGCCTGTGTAAACTGCTAATCTGGGACAACACTTTATGCACATGCATTAAGTCCTGTTTTCCCAGAATGTGGCTCATATTGTTCTGAATGCTGTTACATAACATGACTATACATATGTTACATATTGTAAACAAAGTTCCTGCCAGTGTATCATTTGTTTAAACAAGAAGTTTCCAATTGGAGAGCTGTACCTGTAGATACCAATCACAGTGTTAATTGATTTGCTATCTGCATTGGCATGATAGGTCATGCTGATCTCTTGTTCAGATAACATGTTATATTCTTGTCTGTTTGGTGTGTNAAAAAATCCCAATTTCCAAAAAAAAAAAAAAAAAAGGAAAGAAGTGTCTTAATGATTATTTTATCTCAATTTCATTTCAATTACATCTAACAAGGTTTATAATAATGATTTTGTCTATTAATTTGAATTATTATAAAGAGTTATATCAAATTATTTTTACCCAAATCAGTGGACTTTTCGTGCGAACAAGTTTGCTAATGAATTTATTAATGAATTTATTTTCCCAATTTCTTGAAAATGCCAATAAAATTCCGAATTCCAAAGCCATGGACTATCTTCCCAAAAAGTTGAAAAAAAAAACCTGCACTACTTGGTTCCTGATCTTGAATGTTGTGTTGCGCTCTGGGAAAAAGGGGCTTAATACATGTGCGTAAAGTGTTGTCCCATATAAGCCTGTGAAATCCGCACAGGCAAATCAGGGATGCGACTTGGGCTTTTATCAAATTAAAAGTCTCTTTTAAACAAAAATCCCGTCTAGGAGGAAAGTGACAGCCCAGATTAGCCTGTACGGGTCGCACAGGCAGATCTGGGGCAACACTTTATGCTCATGCATTGAGCCCCATTTTCCCAGACATGATCAATATATATATATCAATTTTGAACTTCTGGTCAGGACAATACAAAAAGTTATTGCCCATTTTTTAGCTTGGCTTTTCAAAGAAAAGGCAACCTGTTCTAATCTCCAAGGCGTCAGGAAGTGCATATGTCAAAATAAGGGGCCATTTTATGCTTAGAGATTTGCATACAAACCATATAAGCAGGTGAAAGCTTTTTAATAATCTAGTTTCACATAAATTGCTTGATGGATTTCATTCAAACTTCACACATGTGATACCCATATAAAATTGACATCATAGGTCGGGTTTGGTAACTCTACTTTGTTATTTTTCAAAATAAGTGGCTAGTTTTACACTTAGAAATGTGCATATATACACAAGGTCAAGGTAACTGTTACTAAAAATAGCTTAAGTGATTCCACTTAATTTCTTTAAATTTAGTTATTGTACTTGAACTTCATACATTAATACTTCATATCAAGAACTTGCTTGGCATTGCATATGGGATGGGTGGGTTTAAGGTCATGGTTAATAAATATATAAGCAAATTCTGCTCATGAATAAAGTCAGTTATTATAGCAACACTAAATACCGTAAAAACGCAGTCATAAGTCGCGATTTTTAACCTCCAAAATTTGATTAAAAAACCGGTATCGACTTATGAGGTGGTCCATGAAAAAAACAATGAAATTCGACGAAGATTGATCTCCGCGGCAATAGTTGTTGTTGTATTAAAAAATCGTTGATTTACGACAAACAAAACGTTGTATTTTAACTGATACTTACCAATAAATATAATCACAGTTTGCAATTACTCTTGTTTTTATTTTGATAATTTAATCCAAAGTCTTCATGTAAGCAGGTGTTTTTTTTTTACTGTACAATTAAAAGTACAAAGATTGGATTACAGTGATAACATTGTTTCATCTGATTAAAAGCGGAAAATAGTTTGTGGATAATTACTACCGTGGAATATTGAGTGTAACCATTATAATAATAATTTATTAATTAGATAAACAAAAACACAACTGGACTTACGCTAAATCTGTACATTTAAAATGGCGTCCGTATGAAATTCGTACACGGAAAAATTCTGACTCGACTTATGAAGCTAACATATTCAAAATTTCCAATTTTGGTACCAAAGTATACCCCTGACTTATGAGCCGGGTAGACTTATGACTGCGTTTTTACGGTATATAAATACCTATTATCCAGTCCTTGCTAGGGTGTCATGTGGCATGCATGAAGTCAAGGTCAAAGTCACTGTTACTTAAAATAGTAAAAAGAATTTGTTTCTCTGTAACTAAACAATTAGCTATTGTTATGCAACTACATAAATATATGCAGTAAATCAAAACTTCATTTGAGAAAACAGATTGGGTCAAGGTCACTATTACTAAATATCAATAAATGGTTTCCACTCAATAAATACGTACATAAGTGCCTTATATCAATGTTTTGCATGTTGGGTGTGGGTGTCAAGGTCAAGGTCACTGTAAGTAGGTGTTGAAGAATTGCTTGTAGTCGATAATTTGAAAAGAAAGTATTGAAACTGTTAACATGCATTCCTTATCTCCAGGGATTGGACATGGGATGGGTGTGATCAATGTCAAGGTCGCTGTTTAACTTAATATAGAAAAATGGTTATTATCTCTGGAACAAATTGAGCTATTGTGATGCAAGCATATATACATTGTTCATTGTACTTCATTTTTGTAAGCAAAGGGGCACATTTGATCAAGGCTAACAGCCAAGGTCACTGTTAGTAAATGTAGAACAAGAGTTGTCACCATAGGTTGAAAAATGCCCCCTTTTTCCACATTTTTGTAAACCTAAATGCAGTGTTTTTCCACATTTTTCGAAACCTTAACGCAAAGTGTGACGGAATTTCAGACGGACGGACAGACAGACAGTGCGATCACTATATGCCCACCTTTGAGGGCATAAAAATGGTTTTCCTCTCGAAATCAAGGTTTACACGTCTTTAAGGATATTTGTCAAATTATAAAAATACTTAATTACTAATGTTAGGTAAAATGACTCACCCACGGAACAGTTTGGTTTAGGAAAATAATCCTAAAACTCTGACAAGAGCAAGAAAAGTGGAGTGTGCTGTCCTCCAACAGCTCTTGTTTGCTCATTTGTGCATTGAAGCACAATGAGTAACTGTTCTGGGTGATATTTTGAAATAATGCCTGTTTTGTGTACTTTAGTTGTTGCACTTGAAGAGTAACAAGTACATGACAGTGAACAAACGTCTGCCTGCCCAGCTGGAGAGGAATGCCATGCGTGTGTACCTCGACGCCTCGGGAAATGAGGGATCATGGTTCTATATCAGTCCCTTCTACAAGCTCAGGCAGTCCGGCGATAAGGTAAATCAACTTGTTGGTCATAACTTATAATACCAAACAACTATTTCCAAATTGTGTTCATGATGGTACAGGGGTGTGATTTTTCCTCCTTTCAGCTGATTTCCTCCTTTTCAGTGTCAAACTTATTTGACAAATAATTATTAAATTTGCTGGTTCTATATACAAATGAAGAGTTAAGTTGTACCCTGTAGGGCCTTTTTCTCCCTTGAGGTGGTTCTAAAATCACACCCCTGTGGTATTTATGAACTGTGCTGTATGTGTATAGCCCCAGATTTGACCCCTTGCAGTATTTCCATGTTGTATGTATGAGGGTATCAATAAACTGTGCTGTATATAGCCCCTGGTTTCACCCCTTGCAGGTGGTTGTGGGAGACAAGGTGATCCTTAACCCTGTGAATGCCGAGCAGCCCCTGCATGCGAGCACCTTTGATCTGCCTGACAACCCTGGCTGTAAGGAGGTGAACTCGGTTGTCTGTAACACCAGCTGGAAGATGGTCCTGTTCATGGACTACAGGGAGAACATGGACCACGTACTCAAGGGGGTCAGTTTGCAAACTATTGATCTGATCTGTTAAATGCTATTCCCATACACACAGTAAAATCCATTATTTACATTGACCTGAATGTATATTATACACTGTAAAATACTAGTTATTGAATAATTTGGTGTTTTGGGTGAAACAATATTTTATGTTTGATTCACTATGTTTGCCCTTTCTGTATGTATAAGGTAGTTTTAGTGTATATCACTATGTGTGCGCTGTGTACATGTGATATCACTATGTGTGCGCTGTGTACATGTGATATCACTATGTGTGCGCTGTGTACATGTGATATTGGTATATCTCTGTCAGGGTGATGTGGTGCGCCTGTTCCACGCAGAGGAGCAGAAGTTCCTCACGGCAGACGAATACAAGAAGCAGCTGCACGTGTTCCTGAGGACGACGGCTCGCTCTGTGGTCACCAGCGCCACGAGCTCCAAGGCACTCTGGGAAATAGAGGTGATCTCAGTCAACCCGTCTTATGTGTAATAATGTCATTTTAGATTTAAAGGATAAACCAAATATATTTGTCTGAGCATGTTAGAATAATTTGCATTCCTGTACTCTTTATTTTATCTCATCATCATATGTACATTGATAGAAGAAATCACTATTAAATTAATTAAGTTTTATTTCCGCATCAGATGTCTTGTGCAGAACAATGATATCGTATTTTTTATTTCATGATGCCATTTGATGTTTATCGTGTTTTTCTGCCATTTTTTATTTTTGAATTAAACACAAAACATTCCGAGAAAATAATGGGATCAATAGAATACCAGGCAAGTGTATAACACAGATAAGTTTATTAGCGCCTAATACTTAGTGTTTTTCCCAGGCCCTTTTAGCGTGGTGATTTGCCAAGCCGCCCTCCCGGATAGCCACTCTGCCCTTTTCAAAGGCAAAATTCGCCACGCGCCCTTATTGATAACATCTTAATTGCCTCTTGACCAAACCTCGTAGCCAAATCGTATCAGAGTATTGCCCCAAAGGCCCAAGGCAGCGAATATGCGCACGGTTGTGTATTAGTCATGCGTGAATAACCCAGTGTCAATTCCAATCGATAATATCAGTGGCTTTGTTATACCAAGCACGCTGATCTTTCACTTTTGTGTACTCCTCCATGATAAAATCGTGCCTCCACGATTAAAGCGTGGACATTTAGTAATCTACACACTGGATGTATGTCACGGAAACGAGTGTAACACTGTTAGCAAATTGGCATTCAGTTTAATCGCGAAGTTAAAACATTTGAAAAGATTATCGTTAGAAAATGGGATAAGACAAACATGGTTTAATTTTTATGTTAGTGGATCTGTGTATAATCAGATTCATGTGCATATATTGCTTTATTATGTTTGTCATGCTGTACTGAAAGAGCATGGAACTGAAATGGTATACATTAATTGCAAGGTAAACATATTAATATTACTTGAAGTAAATTAAATACATCAATAATACGTAAGTGTGTTTGTTTTAACATGGATGTGTTTAAATGTTCCTCCCAAAACCAGGTTTTCACGTGATGGAACGTTTTGCCCTTTTTCGCCTAAACTGCTCGTTAAAATATGCCCTTTTTGAATGTACTTCGCCATGCCCATTTGCCCTCCTGGGAAAAACACTAAATACTTTTAATGTATTTAACACTTACCTGGTATTGATTATAATTATGCCGCTTGAGAAATCCTGTACACAACCGTCAGCTACATTGCAAGTTGTACAATATGACCCCTGCATACCTTTCAGGTTGTACAACACGACCCCTGCAGGGGTGGAGCTGGTCACTGGAACAGCCTGTTCAGGTTCAAACACCTTGCATCTGGAGCCTACNTTACTACGTCATTTAAAAAAATGAAACCAATGAAAAATCGTTTTACATTATCAGAGTTATTAATAATTCGGTAAAATCTTACTTTTGCATTGATACTTTTCTGAAAATAGTTTATGGAATTCCAAATTTCGCCATAATTTTATTACCGGCCACGAGGTCCTGCAATATTAGAATCATTACCGGCTTTTCCAATTTATTATCGGCAAAAGCCGAGGACCGACGGTTTTGGGAAGGACTTCCACAGGGCAACGGATAAGGTTCGTTTTATCGTTTTTACGATTTGTATTTGACAGAAAACGAATTGAAATTAAAAATCAATCGTACAGAAAACATTTATGAAAATGGAAAACGAATTGAAATAGATTCTTCGTCGTTTTAGTTGTTCCGTTTTCCACTGTACCGCGTTTAATTATAATTAGTGTATTGTAACCTTTAGTGCGGCCGAAATATTTTCAGTTAGTTTATATAGACACCGTTTTGGGCCGGTGTCAATTTAAAAAGTTACTTCCACCGAAAAAAGTTCGGAAAAATGTTCTCTGTTAAACGCGGACAGGTTAGGAAACTTTCATAAACAGCGTCCGGGCCCAATATTTTACAATTCGTTACGAGACCCACACCATCGGGAAAAGACATATCAGATTAAGTAGCGCAGGTGGTGAAAGATTCTAAAATATTCGACTCAAAACTCCGCTGCGATTCCATGTCTCAAAAACTAATAACATCGTGATTTCCACTGGCTTGTCATTGATGGCGAGGGTTTGGCAATGTGAGTATGCTCTGAGACTGAAAGGCAGGAGTGTTGAAACTGGTTGAAACAAAATGACTCCATCATCCATTTGTCAATATACAATTAATACTAATATTTACAAACAACCATTGTAACTGTTCATTTATAATGACTTAATTGGAATAAGAATGGCTGAGAATTATCAATATCCAAAAATGAAGCGCTTCTCTGATCCAGAAATATATGTACGTTTTGATCAAATTGTAAAAAAAAACTTATTGACAAAGACTTCAAGGATAAACCAAATATATTTGTCTGAGCATGTTAGAATAATTTGCATTCCTGTACTTTTTATTTTATCTCATCATCATACGTACATTGATAGAAGAAATCACTATTGAATAAATTAAGTTTATATTCCGCATCAGATGTCTTGTGCAGAACAATGATATTGTATTTTTTATTTCATGATGCCATTTGATGTTTATCGTGTTTTTCTGCCATTTTTTATTTTTGAAATAAACACAAAACTTTTTGAGAAAATGATGGGATCAATAGAATACCAGGCAAGTGTATAACACAGATAAGTTAATAAGCTCACTTAATACTTTTAATGTATTTAAGACTTACCTGGTATTGATTATAATTATGCCGCTTGAGAAATCCTGTACACAACCGATAGCTACATTGCAAGTTGTACAATACGACCCCTGCATACCTTTCAGGTTGTACAACACGACCCCTGCAGGGTTGGAGCTGGTCACTGGAACAGCCTGTTCAGGTTCAAGCACCTTGCATCTGGAGCCTACCTGGCGGCTGAGGTGAGAACATAGCTAAATGTTTATAAATCTGACATCTACAGGGGTGCGATTTTTACATGGATTTCCTTGCATCCTATTTACCCAGGGGTTGTTGCTAAGATTCGTCAAAAAAAGGGGGGGGTTTAGTGGGTACAACCAATTCTGCAGAAAATTTCAGAATAAGCCCCAAAAAAATCTGATTTTTAAACTTCTCTGAATATTACACTGGCATCATTATCCACATATGTTTTTAGTAGCATTTTTAGAATGAGCAAAGTCATTGGCTGTGGTTTCACAATCTTCCAGTCAAAATCGGTCTTTGAAAATGTGCGGGTTGTTTGTTTGCTGATTTGTGATCTGGGGAATTTGAACGACTCTCACCAAATCTTGGTGATTGACAAATCTGTTAAAAACTAATTTGAATGGGAATGGCTAGAAACACTGCGGATATAAACCTGAAAGTGATACCAGTTTCCGAATGGTTAAGGCACATAGACTATCCTGGTAAGGCAAAGTGTCTTCCTTGTACAAATCGTGAATTACCTTTCCTGTGGCTTCTTCTTAAATGCTTTAATGAGTACATTCGTACAGCCTCCCGGAGGGTCATATACCTGGGAGTTTGATTATAGGAACTAAGTATCCTGTGGTAAAGTGGTGATAATAGAACACTGCAGTAACATGGGGAAAAAAGAAAAGATTGCCAGCAATGTTCACAGGGATCATGAAACAAAAAGACAAACATTAAGGATTTTACCGCAATCAATACCGTTTAATTTACCTCCTAAGTATCATAAGTAAAAAGAAAGCTTTTTAAAAAATAAATCTTGTTTTATATTGTCCCACTTATGGCCCTAGGTGTGTTTATGTGTATGTCTGTTTTAAGAGGTTTGTCTCCATGTCATGCACATCTTGTCCAAAATCAGCCGAAAGAATTTTGTTCCCCTCTGACTTCTCATCAATCACACCCCTGTATCTAACTCACCCCTGTTTGGTGTGCCTGTTGCAGATGGACAATGATCCCACAGAAGACCCAACAAGGAACAAGCTGCGAGGCACATCCCAGGTGTACTGCCTGGTGTCTGTACTACACGGCCATGATATAGCCACACTGTGGGAGCTCGACCCCACCACTATGACCCGCACTGACACACTCGTACCCAGGTACAGGGCTTGGTCATGGAAAATTATCCTCACTTATAACTTATTTTAAAATGTTGATGTGAAAAAAAACAAGTTTTTTAATTGAGATCAGGTAATTTTGTGTGGTCTGATTGGAAAAACAGAAACAGGAAAGGTTGTTATGGGCTCCTATGAAATTGATTTGAAATACCAAGCCAGTTTTAAAGAAAGTTAATTACTTGTCTTTCATATTACTGATAACTCGTGTTTTTCTCAATTCCCTCTAACATCCAGCATAGTAGGAATACTACATCGTACTGTAATAATTCTTGTATGTGTGTCAAAGTTCATACATGCCATAATTTGTGCAGGCCTAAACAAGATATTTCTTATAATTTTGCGCACATTTAACCTGGACACCTTAGTGTGTGACGGGACATTTAACCTCGTCCTGGGCACCTTAGTGTGTGACAGGACATTTTACCTGGACACCTTAGTGTGTGATGGGACATTTAACCTGGACACCTAAGTGTGTGACGAGACATTTGACCTCGACACCTTAGTGTGTGACGGGACATTTTACCTGGACACCTTAGTGTGTGATGGGACATTTAACCTGGACACCTTAGTGTGTGACGGGACATTTAACCTGAACACCTAAGTGTGTGACGGGACATTTAACCTGGGCACCTTAGTGTGTGACGGGACATTTTACCTGAACACCTTAGTGTGTGACGGGACATTTAACCTGGACACCTTAGTGTGTGACGGGACATTTATACTGAACATCTTAGTGTGTGAAGAGACATTTGACCTGGACACCTTAGTGTGTGACGGGGGATTTAACCTGGACACCTTAGTGTGTGACCGGACATTTGACCTGGACACCTTAGTGTGTGACGAGACATTTGACCTGGACACCTTAGTGTGTGACGGGACATTTAACCTGGGCACCTTAGTGTGTGACGGGACATTTGACCTGGACACCTTAGTGTGTGACAGGACATTTAACCTGGACACCTTAGTGTGTGACGGGACATTTTACCTGGACACCTTAGTGAGTGACGGGGCATTTGACCTGGACACCCTATTGTTTGACCGGATATTCAACTTGGACACCTTATTCTTTGACAGGACATTTGACATTTCACTGTGGCACCCAATTGTTTGACCGTGCATTTGACTTTTGACCTATACACTGAATTTTTTCAGTAGGACCTTTGACATTTGACCGGAACACATTATTGTTCGATACTAATGGTAGTGGACCATGGTCAGCAATTGTTTGAAAGGACCACTTGAAACCAGAGGAAGCTGGTTTGTCAGTCCAGTAACTTTCAAATACAGCTTACGGTAAAATGTGGGACATTTCAGTACAACTGCCTGGACATTAGACCTGATCTCAAAATTATAAGACACACTAAACTCAAATGTCTTAAATTTTTCAAACCAAATCTTGCCAATATTGACAATAAATGTGTTGAAGAATTTTGTTAACACAAATTTTGTGTGGGTTGTGATATGCCTCATTGACGTCCAATTGTAACAGGGGTGTTCTGAATGAACATATGTTAATCAAAACATGATGTATGAGAGTTGGACACTGTTGTTATAACGACCAATCAAAAGTCAATTAACTTAAGGCAGTGGGATCCTAATGAGATCGGGAATAGTCGGTTGATATCGCCGTATTTGGAAAGCGTTCGGCAACGATTGGTTATCTACGTCAAAGTCCGGAAATATTAGTAAAAATACGAAATAAATGTGTGTATTTTTTATTTAAGAACTTAAATACAAAATAAATGTGTATTTATTTATTTTAGAACTAAGTGTGTTCCTCTCCTTAAGATTTATTTACTATTAATTAAAAATATAATATTATTTTTCGTTCGAAAAAATATTTTCGTTCATATCATGGCTGTTGACATTCTTTTGCAAAATGAAAGTGCGTACAAAGAGCGGGCCGTTTGTAAACACGAAAATGAATGTGATTCCGATTACCAACGTTGTTCTGCTGTTGAATGAATGTGATACCGATTACCAACGTTGTTCTGCTGTTGAATGAATGTGATACCGATTACCAACGTTGTTCTGCTGTTGAATGAATGCAGTTTATTGCAGACACATTACTATTACGGTAAGTTTGTTCACATTTGCTATACATAAACAAATAATACTCTTATCAATTGTTGCTTATGAATTATGACATTTGAGAATAAAATGAATTTCTGTGACTTATTGACAAATTAACTTGCAGTTTGGATACTTTTTATTTAGGTGTTGGACATCTCTCAGATGTCGATGTGGAAGCAGTGCCTGGAGCAGTTTCCTAAGGCTATTTCCATCTTGTCAAGTTTGATTCAGAGCCAGCCTAAGTAACCTTTGACCTTCAGGAACAAGGGATCTAACTTCTAAGTAAGACAAAAAAAAAGTTGGACTTTTTCCATGCGCATACAATTTCATTTACAAGAAGGTTATATTGTTAAGAGTTTCAACGTTTCATCATATTACATCATGCAACACATAGTTTCATGTTTGACAATTTGAGGTCAATGATTTGTCGATTTGTGAAGTGCGTTTTGTCCATAAAATTGATCAAATTAAAATTCTCATAACAAAAAATCGTATAAGGCGTCAGTTTGAAACTTCAAAAGTGATAATTGAATAAATGAAAAAAAGCATTGTGTGAATTTACTTTTATATTACAGTTCGATGCGAAGTAATCCAGGATATGACTCAGATTGCTGCCATGGATTTGAAAACGGGTTCGAAGTTCTCCACATATGTGAAGCCATCAGTGCCAAAATCCGCTGAAGCCCAGAAAGTAGCTGGCATCTCTGTTTATGCTTATGGCAACATGTCTGTAAATTGTGGCAATGTGGATAGTGTCTCCATAACGACATATTTATTTTGCTATGTAAGATTGGAAATACCTTGACATTTTCTGGTGAATTGCCGCTATAAGCTTGGGTTGCCTTTGGACTTTGGGTGACCTTAAAATTGTATCATTTATGTATTTTTACATCAATATTAAGCCAAATTTAGAGAAGTGTAATCATATATTAGAGTTTATAACTATCACTTTTTATAAGCAACTAGAAAACCCCAAAATAAATGTGATATCCACATTTATACTGTAATCCGTTGCATGATAATGAAAGGGGGGTAGGCATACTCAAAGTGTAATTTCTTGAGATAGAAAAGGTAAAACTCCCTGAAATTCATTTTGTATGTAGAAAATATGTTGTGTTAAATAAATATTTACAATATATTCATTTCATCCTTCTACAAGTGACATAAAACGCAATTAAAGTTTCTTGTCACTGAACGATTTGTTGTCTTTTTTTGCCATTTTATCCATTTGAGTGCACATATTATTGATTGGAGATCAAAGGCACAATTTGCTTTGTATGACACTTTTTATGCCCCCTTTCGAAGAAAAGGGGGTATTTAGTTTTCGCACTGTCCGTCGGTCGGTCAGTCGGTCGGTCACACTTTTCGTGTCCGCTCTCTAATTCAAAAAGTTTTCATCCGATCTTTACCAAACTTGGTCAGAAGTTGTATCTAGACAATATCTAGGTCAAGTTCCAATGTGGGTCATGCCGGGTCAAAAACTAGGTCACGGGGTCACTTAGTGCATTTCAAGGATTTAGCATGGTGTCCGCTCTCTAATTGAAGTAGTTTTCATCTGATCTTTACTAAACTTGGTCAGAAGTTGTATCAAGACAATATCTAGGTCAAGTTCGAATATGGGTCATGCCGGGTCAAAAACTAGGTCACTGGGTCACTTAG
>VMBQ01011967.1:0-10725 GCA_007657795.1 Dreissena rostriformis | reverse complement strand
CATGAAGTATCAGGTTTTTATGTCCACCAGTATATACTGGGGGACATATTGTTTTTGCCCCGTCTGTTGGTCTGTTGGTTTGCGCCAACTTTAACATTGGCCATAACTTTTGCAATATTGAAGATAGCAACTTGATATTTGGCATGCATGTGTATCTCATGGAGCTGCACATTTTGAGTGGTGAAAGGTCAAGGTCATCCTTCAAAGTCAAAGGTAAAAAAAGAATGTTTTTTTTTTTTTCATGTGTATCTCATCGACCTGCACATTTTTAGTGGTGAAAAGGTCAAGGTCAATGATGACCTTCAAGGTCAAAGGTAAAAAAAACAAAATCCAAGCACCCACAGCCGAGCGTTGGCATCCGCTCGACGGTGCTCTTGTTTTGGTTTATTGTAATAATGGGTTACATATTCACTGTCAGTTTCACTGCTTCTGTTTATCTGCCATCCAGGCTGTCTTGAAAACTCGCTTTCTGTACACAAGCACATATAACACGGTGTTTGGTTGACAGATAATGGAGAATTGCGATGAATCCTTACCATATCTTCCACTAGAAAAGGTTTGGATATTGTTTTGGAGTTGTCCGTCCTTTCGTCCGTCCGTCCGGCACTTTTGTGTCCGGAGCCATATCTTGGAAGTGCTTTGGCGGATTTCATTGAAACATGGTATGAGTATATATATAGATTAGAGGATGATGCACGCCAAATGGCATTGTACACCATCTGTTAATAACGGCGTAATGGCCCTTTGTATATATTCTGTGTCAATGCAGCATGTGGGGGTATACATCACGTCTGTGACAAAGCTCTAGTTTGGCGGGGGATATCAATTCAACGAATTTGCTTGTTTGTATTTCATTTTCATAGTTATTTATGCCCACTGTTTGTGTGTTGGCCCTACAAATTTTGATTATTATTTAAACATTCTTAATTATTAAAAGGGCATTTCAACAGCTAATATGGTATTGTATTTTGATTAAAAATATCTCTTAATAAAAACTTCCTCAACTGTTGGTAAACACAATTGTATTTCTCAGAAGCACTTACATGTAGTTAATTAATTTATGCGGATTCGCATTATTGATAATCGTTCTTGAGTGTGGTAAATTCTCATCGAAGTGCACAAAACAGTCTTTTATGTAAAGTTGGGATACAACATTAATTCTCATGTTTTGACCATGCAAATGTCGGTGGTCATAAAAACAAAGATTAAAGCCATAAATTATAGAGTTCTCAATTAACAATAGATGGACCTTTGCTCATGCACTGTATGGGCAAACCCCTTTGCTCATACACCGCATGGGCAAACCCCCTTTGCTCATGCATCATATGGGCAAACCCCCTTTGCTCATACACTGCATGGGCAAACCCCCTTTGCTCATGCACCGTATGGGCAAACCCTCTTTGCTCATGCACCCTATGGGCAAACCCCCTTTGCTCATGCACTGCATAGGCAAACCCCCCTTTGCTCATGCACCGTATGGGCAAACCCTCTTTGCTCATGCATCGTATGGGCAAACATGGCACACCCCCTTTGCTCATGCACCGCATGGGCAAACCCCCTTTGCTTGGCACTAAACATGGATGGATAAGGCTCCATTAGCAACATTTGCTCATACATGTATGAACCAACAATATGCAATTGATGTGTGCTGAATAAGTACGTGAAATATAGAGAGGATATTTGTTGGTTTCAGTAGAGTGATCATAGAGATAGAAAATATTATTTTCGCGAGTGGCGAAGCCACATGTTTCGCCACGTGTGAAAATATATAGTTTCTATGATCATGAGTGAATAAAAATCGATATTCTATTGAAACTAACAAATTTTCTTTTTATTTTATGCCCCAGTTTACAAATTTACTGCTATAAACTCCATGTTTATTGAAAAATTCTGCGGGAATCTGAATTACATGACGCTATGTCATTTCACAATTTTGAGCCAGACGTCATTTGCGGGCCGTTGCATTTACTGTAGAAAGTCGGGAAAAAAAACAATGAAAAATAAAGTGAAAAATATTGATATTTTTCACTGTTTGAACAGTGAAATATCAATTTTATGTCACGCATATTTCCCTGTAAACCATCAAAAAGCATAAAATAACATGCTGTTATTGTATGATTTGTCAACACATCTGGATGCCTTATTTCATAAATAAACAACAATTTTCAAAGTCATATTTTATTGTTTTCCCGATTTTACTTCATTTGGAAAGTTTGTGACAATTGTATGGAGACTTGTATGTTAGGTTTCATTACATATGATTATGGTTTTAAAGAACAACATGCAGTCTTCGCAATTAGGGTTTTATCTTTGGTGGTAATACAGACTTCCCATAACTCAAAAGCCTTCTGTCAGACATTTGGTCTGACTGGCCAGAGTNTGGTGTATCACCTGTATCATGACAATGTCAATACGCTAGTTGGTGTATCATCTGTATCATGACAAATTTCAACACGCTAGTTGGTGTATCCCCTGTATCATACAATGTCAACACGCTAGTTGGTGTATTACTTGTATCATGACAATGTCAACAGGCTAGTTGGTGTATCACCTGTATCATGACATTGGCAACAGGTCAGTTGGTGTATCACCTGTATCATGAAAATGTCAACACGCTAGTTGGTGTATCACATGTATCATGACAATGTCAGCAGGTTAGTTGGTGTATCACATCTACCATGCCAATTTCAACACGCTGCTTGGTGTATCACCTGTATCATGACAATGCCAACACGCTAGTTGGTGTATCATCTGTATCATGACAATGTCAACACGGTAGTTAGTGTATCACCTTTAACATGCCAATGTCAACACGCTAGTTGGTGTATCACCTGTATCATGACAATGTCAACACGGTAGTTGGTGTATCACCTTTATCATGACAATGTCAGCACGCTAGTTGGTGTATCACCTGTATAATGCCAATTTCAACACGCTAGTTGGTGTATCACCTGTATCATGACAATGCCAACACGCTAGCTGGTGTATCACCTGTATCATGACAATGTCAACACGGTAGTTGGTGAATTACTTTATCATGCCAATGTCAACACGCTAGTTGGTGTATCACCTGTATCATAACAATGTCAACACGGTTTGTTGGTGTATCACCTTTATCATGACAATGTCAACACGCTAGTTGGTGTATCACCTGTATCATGCCAATGTCAACACGGTAGTTGGTNAGGGTATTCTGTCAGACCAAAGAAAATTCGTGAAAATAAAAAAAAATCCTTAGAAAACATGAAAAATAATTAGACAAACAGAAATAGTGTTTGATTATCACTTTATTCTAAATCATATTGTTTAGAGTAGAACATTATTCTATCAACATACAATTCCGAATCCTGAAAAACACTACAATAGTCACTGTCAGTATCATATCTTTTTATATGGTGAATGTGATAGGCAATATCCTCAAGTTCGTCTTGATCTTTCTTCACCTGGTTATACCATTCAAGCATGTTCGTTGATATTCCCAGCTGTTGTTTTGTTTTCTGTAAATACAGTTCTGTTACATTGCGGTTCGCAGGATCCACGGATCGCAATCGCGATAAATCCGGATCGCGATATAACTGGCAGGTCATCGATGCATGCATTTAGGTATGGAATAGCATAGTTTGCCTTTCTCAAAACACGTTTTTTCACCTACCTTATTGCATTATGTGTATGTTATACCCTGGTATAACGAAAAATATTCCATATACAGTAGGTATTTTCAAATGCGTATAATTAAATGTTTAATCCAAAAAACATTGCCACGTTTTATTGTTCACGTAAAGTTAAAATGAATTCTATTCACAAATTAACAGTTCTCATGTATTTCATGTAAATTCTGTGTTCTAATTGAACACATGTGAAAATTACACATCATGTACAACAACACACCATTCTTCCTCGAGGAAAGCATGGGCTTTATAATTTGATTGATGAATAAAATCTTCTTGGTGCATTTAAAAATCGGCGTTGCATTTTGTCAAATTGTGGAAATTATTTCTCTGCATTAAAAGCAAGTCGTTTACGCCGTATGTACATCGCTACGGTTGTTGAAATAGGTTAGTATAGATTTGTGACATTAACAGTCATATCATACACCTCAATGAGGGGACGCGTGTATTCGGCTGCCTGAGCGCTGATTGGCTGAAATGATTACCAAGAATGTGATTGACAGCTGGCATCATGTTTGACTCATGTTAGGCAAGTGGGGTTATTGTCTGTCGCATTACACAAGCGTCAATGTGATGTACAAAGAAGTCACAAAATCTTGACAAAACTGGATTAAGTAATGAATGTCGGATTATACAGAAAATTTAAATGCGTGAACAAAATAAGTGTCCATGGCCGACTCGTGAATTTAACTCAGTCGAGAGAAGGTCAAATGTACCGAACCCAGATTGACACATACACCTTTTGGCTCGCCGCGAAGCTGCAGAAAAACACCGATATTTATTTGTTTACTTACGGAAGAAAATTCTGCATCGTACACAGGCGGATATTCACGATTTTCGCCGAGATTATGTTGGACCAATCAAACGCAGGATAAATAATGGGCGATTAGGAGCGTATTTCACTTTAGGCTAAGTGCATAGTCCGCTGAAATTCGATAAATAATTTCAATTCTATGGGAAAACCTGAAAATATTCTGTCGGACATTTTGGGCCGACGAGCTACGAATTTCGATAGGCCCTTGAAATTTTATGACCTAAAAATTCCCAATTGACGGTTTCAAAAAAAAATAAAAAAATGTATTTTTATTTTTTTTAGATCTCAGCATTTAGTTCATTCATCTCCCATTGAGCTCTATATGTTGAACCTTAGTAAATATAATATTAAAAGCACTTTTAATTTTGAAACATTTGTTAATTTGTAAGCAAAACAACATCACTTATTTCCCAATTTTAGTCAAAACGTCATGGTTTTAGTCAAAACGTCATGGTTTTTCCCAATCCAAAGGGACCTGGTCCCATATTCCCAAATTTCTTAATGGCGAAAAAAAAAAACACAGCAATAAAAACCTCAAAACATAATTTATAGAAACGGTGATGTAAAATATGTCACTTTACATGAAATATAGCTACAAATATACATTTGCACCTACTTCTGTTCTCAGTGCTACCTCCTTGGCATTGGCTCTATCTTTTTTGGAACAAAGCAAAAATATCATCTATAATGACCACAGTAGCAAAACAAACTAACATTAAAAGTTTTGGTAGGCAGAACTTATAACATCTAGACCATGACTTTCTAGAACTAGATCTAATTAAATCTAGAACACAACTTACCAGAACTAATTTTATCTAGAACATGAAATGAGTAAACGCACACACTTAGCTACGAGAATTACTAGATCTATAAACCATCTTATATATTAGTCCATATGATATTTTTTGCTTTGACGGCTCTGGGACCCTATGGGTTGTAAAGCTGAGAGTTGAATTATTGCAACTAACAAGTTAATAATTAGCACTTACGAATCAGGGAAAGTCCGAAATAGTCGTGACGAACATGTGAATAAAATTGTACGGGAAAAACTAATGTCATGAGACAAAACGGTCATAGCATATGCAAAAAGTTGACTGGTTCCAAGCATAGCTCGATATCAAATCGCCAGTAGCCACGAAGATAATCACTGCGTGGGGTTTGGCATAGGCATAGGCGAGGCTTTAGAACACCAAGTAACAGATACATTTCAGACATGTACAGTTTTATTATTTAAGTAATTAAACAAAATACAAAGCAGAGGCTTTATTTACTCGAACAAAATATTTTCATTATTACGTAAACAGCAAGAAGAAATTAAACTGTGTTTTGTTCTTACACTGCCATGGCATTGCCGTTATGTCCGTCACAGACGGTATATGTAACGTATCGTTTTACGTAAGAAATTTGTTAGTTTATACGCGGTATTTCTGTGAAATAAAACAGGTTTGGTGTTAGAACATAGTTATTTTGTCCCCAGTGTAAGTGATGATGANATGACAATTTACGCACAAGAATTTTGCCCAGTTTTCTCAGAACACGACACATATGGTCCATAACATTGTATAGTACTGCTTTACAAAATGGGTTCAAGTCATGCCCCTTGGGTTGAAAATGGCATCTCCCCAGGGTTTGTATGATTAATGTAGAATTAAATAGGAAAATAATTATAAAATACTCTCTTTAACAACAAGGCCCAGAGCAGCCTGAGGTGTATTATTTGGCATGTAATATTGTATGGTGGTCCACTATTAACTTTGTTCAAATCATCCACCTGGAGTCAAACTTGGCCCCATAAAATGTATATAGTGAACACTTGAAAAAATCCCCACTTAAATTGGTAGGTGCAGAACTTTTATATTTGGCATGTTTCATTATATGGTGGTCCTTCTACAACCATGTCCCTGATGTCAAAATTAGCCCTGGTTCCCGTCTGGGGGTCACTTTTCTCCCTTAAACATATAAAGCTAAAACTTTTTTTAAATCTTCTTTTCGGAAACCACTTGGCCCAGAGGTTTGGTTTTTGTTATGTGACATCAAATGGTGGTCAAATAATGTTCAAATAATGACCATTTGGTCTGCACTGAGGGTATCTTATTTTCCTTACCAGTATATGTACATGTATGTAGTGAAAACTTTAAAAAATAACCCCTGAAACCTCAAGGACCAGAGGTTTGGTATATGGTATGAAACATATAGCGGTCTTCAACTTGATGATCTTGACTATATGGTCAAAATTTGCGCTGCAGGAACTTGTTTTCGTTATTGTACAAAGTGAATACAGTACAATCATGGGCCTCTTGTTTTATATTCATAATGTACTTCAATGATTGAGGCATTGGTCTGAACATGAAATATACAGTGTAACAATGTAACAGAACCTGAACATGAAATATACAGTGTAACAATGTAACAGAACCTGATTTATGACCAAATGTTCAATACACTGTAAGGGCATTAACCCCTTCACATCTGTCTGGTTTGTTGTAAACAAGTTGTTTACTATCACAGTAACCTTGCCTTGCCAATAATGTAGGACAAACAATGTGCTGAGTGTGTGTGAACTGTGTCACACATGGTTGAATGTTGTCAGTATTTAATGCTGATTTAAGTATGTTATAAACGTTTTGTTGTACATCAACTAAAGAAGAAAACAATGCATTTAGTATTTTGAAAACCTGATTTCCTCATTTTCAAAATTCTGTTCTTTTACCAATGTGGGTGTGACCTGGGGAAACTCAATTATGAATTGAATTGATAGTAACCTTTTACCTGCCCAGATCTTTAAAGACGTTATTATTTGAGTTAAATGTGTGTCAGCACAGTATTTGAGTACCATCTCTTATCACGAAGTTCGCATTTAATTTTAATAGCATAATACATTGTGACATATTCTTTGTTTTATGTTATGTCAACAAAACTGTGGTGTAAAAGCACCACTTGTTGTTGATCTGTTATTCTGTGTACCAAGCAAGCATGTTTATGGCAGTCTTTGTACCAGATGGAGACTGTGTACAGAGGCCTGTAAATGTGACATTAATTGACATCCCTAATTTGAAGCCATCTCTTTTGTTGTTATCATCAGTAAACTCAAAAGACAAAAGATTGGTTTGCTTTCCATCATATTAAATGTGTTGGACGGGGTTGTCCAATTATATGATGTTGCTGAAAAAACACAGGCTTTTCCAGTAAACAAAAATATATCTACTGAGTCTGTTCTATAAAATAAACTTATAAATGTTTTGCTGCCATTGACTGATTGACAATGAAATAAACAAGGTCTTTTTGCAAGTTTGCAATACCTGTAATACTTAACAGCATCTGAATCAATATGAATTGGTTTAAAGCTAAAACATGGATACAAAGTGTTGATCTTGTTTATTATTGGGGCACTTCAAAGCAGGGCTTTTAGCTTGGTTCAAATGTTCAATGGAATCATTTTCCAATACTGGTAAATGTTTGAGTAAATCAATTTTCTCCCAGATTTTTGCTGAAACTGCAATTTACAGATTTTGATGGACTTATGATATTTCTGGTTTTTATCTTACTGTATTTTTAATATATTTAGCAGTACTTAAAAATAATTTACCTTGAGCTCACATAGTTCACTCTAACAGAAATATACTTCTACATTTCAATAAATGTATCCTTACGCTCGTGGAGGTTTCTCTGCTCTGGTTGATGCATTATTGAGTAAATTCTTGGACTCAGAGCCGAATTTTTTACCTTGGAATTTTCGAAGATATCACATCTTCTTCATCAGCTGATCACTGGCTAACTGACGTCACAGTCACATGACCGGTGAAGGGTCACGTGACATGAGGAGACTGTCATACACCCAGGGTAGCTCGAGTCCCTCGTCCCTGTTAAGTGATGGCCGGCGCTGTTTAATCTCAATTGCTTCTTTCACCTTGCGTTTCCATAGATGTTCTTCGGATGTGAGTACTTTGGTTTTGTCTGTAAAAATGACTATGTAGGTGAAACAGCGAGACAATAAGACACTAGATTGAAAGAACACCTTACACGAACTTCTTCTGCCATATTTGAACATTGTAAACAAACAGGTCACAAGATCGACCCTAACAAAACCAAAGTACTCACCTCCGAAGAACATCTATGGAAACGCAAGGTGAAAGAAGCAATTGAGATTAAACAGCGGCGGCCATCACTTAACAGGGACGAGGGACTCGAGCTACCCCGGGTGTATGACAGTCTCCTCATGTCACGTGACCCTTCACCGGTCATGTGACTGTGAAGTCAGTTAGCCAGTGATCAGCTGATGAAGAAGATGTGATATCTTCGAAAATTCCAAGGTAAAAAATTCGGCTCTGAGTCCAAGAATTTACTCAATAATAATGTATCCTTGTTCATCTCTCTTAAAAAACCCACACATGCTACCATCCTAGCATTCTTACATGTTCATAATTTAACCACGTAGTACAAATGATGTGTATTATGGTATATAGTTTGACTATTTATCGAATAGTTCCAGCTATACTACTTACCTAAATGTGGACTTCTTAGTCTCTGTAATGGTTTGGGTAAGGTAAAAGCGCAACATCTCCAATAATCACCTCCAATTTAAAAGAATTATGCCCCGTTTTGTTTCTTAGAAAATTGGTTAAGGTAGTTGTGCAACATCTTCATGTCTCTGTTTCTACTAAAGGTATTGAATTAAAACTCAGGGTCATTGTGTAAGGTGACAGACAAAGTTCCATTGCTCTGACCTGCAATTTAAAAGAATTTTGCTATTTTTTGGTTCTGAGAAAATTGCTTAAAGTAAACATGCAATATCTCCATATAAATCTTTCTACTACATGACTTGTATTCAATTGAAATCTCACACGTGTGTTTGGTCTCATTGTTTGTGGTCATTGACAAAGTTCCATAACTCTTAACTAAATATAGCAGAATTATGCCTCTTTTTTTATAAAGGTCGTTCAGGTTAATGTGAAACATCTCCATATCACTGTTTCTTAATCTACTAAAGGTATTCACATGAAACTTCACACAGCTGTTTGGGGTCATTGTTTTTGAGGTCACTGGCAGAATTGTATAACTTTGACCTTAAATTTAGCAGAATTATGCGCCATTTTGTACTTCAAACATCTCTATTTCACTCTTTCTTCTACATTTACTCAATTGAAGCGTGTGTTTGGGGTCATTGTGTCACTGACCTAGTTCCATAAATTATATCCCCTTTTGTATTTAGAAAAGTCAGGTTAACCTTTGCGTGCAACTACTCCTTATCTCTTGGTATCTACTACAGATATTGGAACTTAACGTAGGTGTTCAGGGTCTCTATGAACATTCACTGACCAGGAGCTATTACTGTGATCAGCTTTTAGCAGGGTTATGTCCCCTTTTGTACTTACAATAGTCCTGGTAAGGTTTGTGTGCATGATGAAATGTAGGTTAAGGTTTGCATGCAACAAGTACATCATGCTGTTAAACAAACGATATGTCACAATCTATTATGATAATTAAGTGTGCACTTCGTAAGGGTTCTTTACCAAATAACATAATAAATCAAGCATATCCATACTTTAACTTTGTAATTAAGGATGTATTAAGGAAATATGCTTTAACATGCTTTAATTGTATGCACGTTGTAGAAAACTAGCGACCACAGTCTTAGCAAAATTATATATTGACATCAGTGAATCATACATATTATTGTTGTTTTTTTTATGTATCAGCTGTTGTTGATGTCTATAACCATGTTGATAAGTACAAGCTCAACATGTTTTCATTTACTGGTTGACTTAAGAGTTGATAGATAGCTTTGTTTTGATGGTTGGGCAGTGTTGTCTGTGTTCACAGATTGACTTCCTCTTTAGGTAATAAAATGTCAAAAGCGTATTATATAAAACAAATAAATAAAAATTTAGCTGCTAGCAGTTCTGTCAATGAACTGGATTCGTAAATCAAATGATAAATAAACTATAAGGAAACTAAAGGACAACAGAATTGTGAATTGAACTATGCAATTTAACTCCCTTGTTAGCAATGATGCATAGTGTGTAATTATGGGAATACTTCGCGCGTTAACGTTTAAATGTCATCATCATTCAGGGCTTTTTTTCTTAATTTGGGGAAAGGGCCTGGTTTTCCTTTTTGGGGGGTAAAAGTATTGACAACACTGAAAAAGGGGAACAAATTTCCCAAAGTAAGATTGAAATTTGGGGAAAATTGCATCATATTAAAGAAATTGTCTTAGGGTAAGGGGCCTTTCTGTTGGTGAAG
>VMBQ01011966.1:0-20416 GCA_007657795.1 Dreissena rostriformis | reverse complement strand
TATATATATAAGTTGCAGAGAAAACATCACTTCAATAAATAAACTCAAACGTTACATATTTTGCAAATGGTAAGTATCCATCATGAATACCTGTGTTCAAGTTGTAAAAAAATGCATAAAGTTAATTGAACATATGTTCAGATGTTTATAACCTTAAATTGTTGAATAAATTATGCTGGTAGGTAATGCACTCGCTTGTATGATCACAAGTCAACTTACTCAATCTGGCGAAGCTACAAGCATTATGACTCAAACATTTATGCATCATATTTTACAATATGGTTATGCATGTGTGTGTACTTCTATACATAGAAGATATTAAATTCCAGGCCTCCTCTTCATTTAAGTTTATTTTTTTAAATACATGTTAATGAACACACAAAATAATTATCTCAAGCCTTTTGTGACATACATAGTTACTGCAATAACAAATACATCGGTACACTGTTGATCTTTTTGACAAATCTTTTATGGACTCTTGCATTTACCTTTGTTGCCATAGACATTCCTCGTGATATTGTCTTATTCTGAATAATGTACATAGGCATTGGATCAAAACATGAGTCATTGATGCGTACACGTACAGTGGATGATATATATCTCTAAAGAGGTTCTCGTCACAAGCATGGTATCCATACAACTGAAATGCCTAGAGCAGTTTCGATCTTAGTGTTTCCAAAATACCAAGAATGTCCATGGGATAATTATCTGTAATCAATATATGCATATGTATATGGACAAATGACAAAGTATCCCATTAACCTACATCGAATATACATTTAAATTATATTTTTCTTACATCTTGCAACCAGCTGACAAATGTGTTCCTTTTATATTACACGTCGAACTAACTATTTTGATATTTAACATAAACGTTATAAAGAAAGTTGTCCTTGTTAGAAATATGAGAAAAATTATCAGCGTTCCATCGATGGCACACAATTATCCCTACACGGGACAAGTAATCAATACAATAAGCTCGTAGCACGTTCGCAAACAAAATCGTTGTATGATGATAGCACTTATAATCAGACGCCTTAACATTTTCCATTTTCATGAGGTTGTCTGCAAACCTTTGCTGATCATGTGGAGTTAAACTTTGCTTGCTCAGCAAAATGTAAACTGAGTGAGTGTTGATACCTTTACTATTCACCATCATGATGTAGATTTATTAAACCATACACTTTTAATTGAAAATGTCTGCATTAAAATGGTCCTATGTTATGAACATGTAGTTGCATATGTTCATAATTATTAATATATCCAATATGCATATGTTTTTAAGCTTTTTTACAGTCTAAGTACCGCCTGACCCGATTGCATCATACATAATCCCAGATATTGTGCCCACGTTTACACATATCAACAACTGATGTGTTCTTTGTAGTGAATAAATAACAAGAGGTAGACAACTTTAAATCAACAAAAACCACATCGTCTGGAATACTGTTAGCATGTAGCAATTGTATTCTTAATTTAAAACTACATCTAAAAGTTATATAGTAATATACCTAAATTGCATTGTAAACCGCGGATGTCGATGCTATTTCATTTATTGTTTAGGGTTGCTTTTAAACGTGTTATTGTTGTAAAAGATGCAGCATTTTTATAACATCTGAAGCCAAATTACGTGTTTTGCGCAATAGCCAATAAGCTGCGTGAATAAATGACATCAAACAGCGAAATGTACTGTATGACTTAATTTCATTGCGGTCTTATATGCCGCTGTCATTTATCTAAACTGCAAACCATCAATAGTGCTATGGTGTGACAGAATTAAGTGAGAATAGACAATCGTTTTCTAATAATCGGAACATATCTCATATACGTACGTGTTAATAAATTCTGACAAACGCAGAAGTAAGCGTCGCATTATTTACTTTTTTGTTATTCATACACCATCCCTTAAATTCCATCATAATTCCCGCTGATTCTTGTACCTCAGAATAACACAGATACACGTTTAACACTGTGCATTTTATTGCAGTTCGAGACACGCAATCTATATGGCACTCTTGTAGATAAGTCCCACTGGGTAAGCGAATTGTCTAGCGGTGACGTTTGTTTTAAGGAAACGTGCAGTGTTATTACACAGGAAAAACACAAACAAAAAGTAATTTATAGCAAATAATATTCAGGATAGAACAGTCATTATTACTGTCAACTGAAATGTTACTCATGACAAAAACATTCGTGAGGTTTTTGGAACGATGGCCAATATCTTATTGAGTCATACGATGGAAACGTGCACATTCAAATCAAAGTTTGTGTTACTAACTAAGTTGAGCAGTCAAAAAAATTATCAGTATGTTAAACGATTGTTCATGCAAAAGAAAAACTAACTGACAAATAAAAGTGCCAACATTGTTTTAACCAGTGTCTAATTTTGGTCTAGTAAAGGCTTTCAGTATATAGTCCCCAGCTTATAATATTTTCATTGTAATCCATTTTCTACCATTCCATAAGGACTTTTGTTCGTGCCAGCGTGTTATTTTTTCACCGCATACCGCGTCGAGGTGGCTATAATAATGATATATCTCGTTCATCGTAAGACATTAATTTCTGGCCATTCGGAAGTTTTATGACATTTCGTTGCATCGTAAAATGCTAGTTAGAAGTAGTGCATAATACCACCATAGCAAAACGGATATAATCCGAGTTTCATTCTGAAGAAGCATCGTTTTCTGCTCATAGAGGTAAACTTAACATGCGTGACAACAAACGCTAAGAAGTGAGCCCTTTTTTCAAAGGAGTGATTCAGATTGTTTCCTTATGATAATTGGAAATGATTGGCCCCCGAGCTACAGATAAGCTGCGTATTTGCGTAAATACGCAATAAAAAGTAGGTGGATACGCATTTTTTTAAAAATCTGTGCGTACCGGTACGCAAAACAAATCGCCCATACCCAATTCAAGCCGCCTTCTATGCGTGATGAAAAATCCCGTTTTGTTTTGGCCGTTTTGTCTCGAGTATTAATCGACAAGCGCTGGTTTTATTTGGTAATGTATTTTCACCAAACGTTTAGATGATTACACATACGAGTCAAACAAAATGGCGTCTCGAGGCAGACGAAAGGTTCCTCAAAAAATACAAAAAAAAAACAACAAAACCGTATATATTCCTTTGTCATGGTCAATAAATATAAATATGATGGCGAAACAATTGCAAAGGGCATAGTTAATGACATTACAAACTTTATGTTTTTTTTTTCCGTGGACATCTGCGGTAGTATTTTAGATGCACTTTTTGATGGGGTTTGTTGAGTTTTAAAAACGAAAGTACTGGCCTATTTACTGACTACAACTTATAATATTATATTTATTCAGTTAAGAACATTTACTGTTGAAACAATACAAGGAATATGATTTAACATTGCACAAGGAATGCGCTAGTGTTTGTTCTAATGAGCAAATGACTGTATTGTCACAGAAAGATGGAACAACCTTTACTTCAATTGAATATTATAAAATAACTATATGTAAGTACGTTTTTGAGAAGCTTAATAAATGTTTTATTGCTATTACGCAATTCAATAGTTTGTTTGGTACAAATAACCAATTATTTTTTATATGAGCGGGTATCATACTTTTGGATACCCAATCGCTTTTTTCCATTACCCAATTCATTTTTATTTTGAAGGGTAATACCCAATTACCCCAAAAAGCTTATCTGTATCTCTGATTGGCCCNTTTGCGCAATAGCCAATAAGCTGCGTGAATAAATGACATCAAACAGCGAAATGTACTGTATGACTTAATTTCATTGCTTTCTGATAAGCCGCTGTCATTTATCTAAACTGCAAACCATCAATAGTGATATGGTGTGACAGAATTAAGTGAGAATAGACAATCGTTTTCTAATAATCGGAACATATCTCATATGCGTACGTGTTAATAAATTCTGACAAATGCAGAAGTAAGCGTCGCATTATTTACTTTTTTGTTATTCATACACCATCCCTTAAATTCCATCATAATTTCCGCTGATTCTTGTACCTCAGAATAACACAGATACACGTTTAACACTGTGCATATTATTGCAGTTCGAGACACGCATTCTATATGGCACTCTTGTAGATAAGTCCCACTGGGTAAGCGAATTGTCTAGCGGTGACGTTTGTTTTAAGGAAAAACAGAAACAAACAGTAATTTATAGCAAATAATATTCAGGATAGAACAGTCAGTATTACTGTCAACTGAAATGTTACTCATGACAAAAACATTCGTGAGTTTTTTGGAACGATGGCCAATATCTTATTGAGTCATACGATAGAAACGTGCACATTCAAATCAAAGTTGGTGTTACTAACTAAGTATAAGCAGTCAAAAATTATCAGTATGTTAAACGATTGTTCTTGCAAAAGTAAAACTAACTGAAAAATAAAAGTGCCAACATTGTTTTAACCAGTGTCTAATTTTGGTCTAGTAAAGGCTTTCAGTATATAGTCCCCAGCTTATAATATTTTCATTGTAATCCATTTTCTACCATTCCATAAGGACTTTTGTTCGTGCCAGCGTGTTATTTTTTTCACCGCATACCTCGTCGAGGTGGCTATAATAATGATATATCTCGTGTCTAGAACGTGTAGATGACATTCAACGCATGATTCATTTTGCAGATTCTGTCATGCAATCGTTCATCGTAAGACATTAATTTCTTGCCATTCGGAAGTTTTATGACATTTCGTTGCATCGTAAAATTCTAATTAGAAGTAGTGCATAAGACCACCATAGCAAAACGGATATAATCCGAGTTTCATTCTGAAGAAGCATTGTTTTCTGCTCATAGAGGTAAACTTAACATGCGTGACAACAAACGCTAAGGAGTGAGCCCTTATTTCGAAGGAGTGATTCAGATTGTTTCCTTCTGATAATTGGAAATGATTGGCCGCATTTGGCCCATATCAAGACTATAAGTATTTCACCATATCATAAACACAACGCCTCTTTCAATCGCATATACTTTCCATCCTATCTTAACTAAACTTTAATCATATGACACATAGGGCAATCGAATAGCCTACTTCATATTGTTTGTAAAAACGTTCATTACTATAAAAAATTAAATGTTCCACCAATGCAAATCAATTTATCAAGGCTCAGCGATTAATAAGAGTATCGATAAGATTAACAATATAAATCAATTGAGGTCACTTATTATTCACGGACAATGTTGACGTGGTGTTAGGGATATGGCGTCCGCCTAGCGATCGGGAGGTCACGGGTTCGATCCCCATTGTGGGAGCGTTCTTTAGATNAACCACAAGAGTCAATTTGTGAATTGTTAGTCCAATATGACTTGTCTGTCCCCAATATCTTCCAACTGACATTTGTGTGATTATAGATAGTTGATTATTCGAGAAGTTCATTAATTAAGATGTCTTTTGTATCACGTATGGCGTCTTAAACCGTGAAATATGATTATTTGGAACAAATTGCATAAGTACACACTCATTTTCGATTGATATATTTTACACACTAGGTAATTATGTATGCTTAAGTTATCTGAAATTTACAAAAATTATGTGTTTAAGAGTATTAAATGCATACTGTAGTTATATATACCTTTCTTAAGTTAAATGTATTAATATACGTATATTTTATAACTTTTATATGTTTTATTGAAAAATATAACACTATGTTGAATAGGACTAATACGTACAATTTAATACTTAAATAAGCAGCTCAGATTAGTCAAATCTGAGTTTGATTTATTACCTATATTAGTATAGTTTATCATCGTTAAGCAAAAAATAAAAATTGCGGTACGTAACGTTAACATAAAAATTTAAATGTCTAGAGCACGCAAGAAATATATAGCATTCGTTATTGAATTCAAGACATGTATTCAGGAAAAATTACATTTTCGCCGACGTACCATGGTGAAGCAATTTTGATGCTCTTCTACCAAACAGTGATCTTGCTTATGGAAAATGTAACAAACAGTACACTTATGTTTAAAGAAACAAAATAAGAATGAAAAGAACGAAACGAAAAAACTGTTCAAATAGGCGGACATTTAGAAATGTTTAGAATTTAGGCTTTGCAAACAAGATCGCCAGAATAACGAGCATATTGTTAAAATAAGTAGAATTGTTTTAAATAATAAAAGTAAAAACACGTGTCTGGGATTGTAAATATATATATTGATTTAGCCAACGCGTTTCGCATAGCTTATCAGGGCATAATACAATATATTACAACGTCAAAATTTCATTTAATATTTATTGACGTTGTGACGTCATAATTGATATGACGTTATCTCCATGACATTTTGACGTTGTAATATATTGTATTATGCCCTGATGAGCTATGCGAAACGCGTTGGCTAAATCAATATAACACAGAACAAGTTTCACTCTTTTCTGATATATTTCGCCTTAAAAGGCTTTTTCAAAGTTTGTTTTTACAAATTAACTACATTTTCTTTATGTTTCTCAACCAAAACAATTGTATATTGACGTCAACAAAACAAATTTGTTTTGTTGACGTCAATATACAATTGTTTTGGTTGAGAAACATAAAGAAAATGTAGTTAATTTGTAAAAACAAACTTTGAAAAAGCCTTTTAAGGCGAAATATATCAGAAAAGAGTGAAACTTGTTCTGTGTTATATTGATTTAGCCAACGCGTTTCGCATAGCTCATCAGGGCATAATACAATATATTACAACGTCAAAATGTCATGGAGATAACGTCATATCAATTATGACGTCACAACGTCAATAAATATTAAATGAAATTTTGACGTTGTAATATATTGTATTATGCCCTGATAAGCTATGCGAAACGCGTTGGCTAAATCAATATATATATTTACAATCCCAGACACGTGTTTTTACTTTTATTATTTAAAACAATTCTACTTATTTTAACAATATGCTCGTTATTCTGGCGATCTTGTTTGCAAAGCCTAAATTCTAAACATTTCTAAATGTCCGCCTATTTGAACAGTTTTTTCGTTTCGTTCTTTTCATTCTTATTTTGTTTCTTTAAACATAAGTGTACTGTTTGTTACATTTTCCATAAGCAAGATCACTGTTTGGTAGAAGAGCATCAAAATTGCTTCACCATGGTACGTCGGCGAAAATGTAATTTTTCCTGAATACATGTCTTGAATTCAATAACGAATGCTATATATTTCTTGCGTGCTCTAGACATTTAAATTTTTATGTTAACGTTACGTACCGCAATTTTTATTTTTTGCTTAACGATGATAAACTATACTAATATAGGTAATAAATCAAACTCAGATTTGACTAATCTGAGCTGCTTATTTAAGTATTAAATTGTACGTATTAGTCCTATTCAACATAGTGTTATATTTTTCAATAAAACATATAAAAGTTATAAAATATACGTATATTAATACATTTAACTTAAGAAAGGTATATATAACTACAGTATGCATTTAATACTCTTAAACACATAATTTTTGTAAATTTCAGATAACTTAAGCATACATAATTACCTAGTGTGTAAAATATATCAATCGAAAATGAGTGTGTACTTATGCAATTTGTTCCAAATAATCATATTTCACGGTTTAAGACGCCATACGTGATACAAAAGACATCTTAATTAATGAACTTCTCGAATAATCAACTATCTATAATCACACAAATGTCAGTTGGAAGATATTGGGGACAGACAAGTCATATTGGACTAACAATTCACAAATTGACTCTTGTGGTTTCTTAAGAGTAGACCCAACGTACGGAATGCGGATATCAAATCCAATCACAATTATTGCACACTGACGTTTAGTTTAAGTCGATTTTTGTCTCCATTTGCGTGTCTTGTTAGAATTAGTATTATACTGGACTCATCGGATAACAGCCAATTGATAACTACTGGGCTAGTATTCTGCACGTGTCAAGTTTTATATCATTTCTCACCCATGTGCAATAGTATCAATCTTGTGAATTATTGTTTCTATATTTATAAGTGCTTGTCTATTGCTGTGTTCATCAGAAAGTGCTTATGGATAAACCATACGCATCATGTTATTCGCATATTGTCATTCCAAGTGCACTAACATCTTGGGCTAAATGGGATTTTAAGATTGTAAGTACGCATTTAAACCGACAGAACTGTCCGTTTAAATGCGTACTTAAAATCGCATTTAGCCCAAGACGGAAGTGTATTTGATGAATACAGTTTTTACAAGAGAAGTGTTAAGAGTTGCGCTGTATGTATTGCTCTGTATTATAAAGCCAAATCCTCTATTGCTAACGGATGGTTATGTGGATATCTCCTCTGGCAGTATCTATAAATGTTCATTTTTCGTGTAGTTAACACTTTACTAGTGATATCCAAATCCCTTAGAATATACATTTGTTCGTTTAAAAAAAAAACATATGCGATCAACAAAACATCAATCAAAACATGTTAAATGGTCTACTGTATCACAACTCATGCATTGGTTTGCTTGTAGATGTGTCATTCGCAGTCACATAGACGATCTTTTGGAACATTTGAAATCCCCCTTACGACGAACATCGCGGCATATCGGTTTACATTAATACATTTACTGCGCGTCTTCGATTTGAAAGTAACAAAGGAGTTGACGAATTTCAGAACGATCCTATAGAGCCTGTTATCGCGATACACCGATTGAACATTTACCACGCATAGCGTATACGAACTCATTATCATTTATCAAAAATCACTTTCATGTCATCGTGTTCAGTCAAATATCACACATCACGTGCTTTTTGTAAAATATTCAAACAAATACCACGTGATATTATTATGAGATGCTTCGATAATATTGCATAATAATTGTACAACATTTGTTGAAACATTAGTTGCTCATTTAGTGACCATGCTTAGTAGTATGAGTAAGTATTCATTACTGGTCAGTAAGCATCTATATGCCGTCAATGTGTAACATATGGACGGTTTATAGTGTGCGCATTTCATGAGTTGAATAATGTCCGTAAATCAATGTTTGTACTGTCATTTCATTTGTTAACATATATACTATGTGTACTTATTTTGGTACTTTAATATTTAAACAGTTCGAACGTTGAGTTATTTTCATGCCATTACAATCAAATGCATAATGTATTATATCATAAAAAGATGCTTAACTAATATAAAACGCGTTAGAGTCGACTTAGACGTATCGCGAATTGTTCATTTATTCAGCTATATTACCCTATAACAACCAAATACGTAAGACTAATTTGGTATAATAAATTAATTGTATAAGGGTATTAATGCAAAATTATATTTGACAACATCTTATATCGCTGTGTTTCACATACAACATCAATAGATATTTATTCACACAATGACTATAAATATTATAATATAACCAACAATTCAATGCGATGACGTTGTCATTGCATGCAGCGGCCTTCAACAGAATCAAGCTGGAACCTGAATCGTCGCGTTATTATGTACATACACATATAGTTATATTCTAAAATACTTGCATCGCACATTATTGAATTAAATATTGGATTTCATTTAATTAACTACCATTAAATAATTTGTGTTACTTAAAAAGCGATCGTTATTCTAATATCCGTTCTAATTGCAGTAGGAAAAATTAGCGCTTTACTCACGTTATCCCATGGTTTATTTGCTCATAGAAATGTACATTTGGCAAGCAATTCTTTTTCAACTAAGATAAACTGATAGCAAGTCATTAAAGCATGCCAGATATTTTTATAATGATTTATAAACATGTCAACACGTTCGTCTGGCTAAACAATTTTATTTTTTTGAAGGTGCATTATTATTAAAAAAAAAATTTTTATACCAATCACATCCGTTATTAACTAAATGAATTCTAACTTTAATGTGCAGTTTCACGTTAAAGAAAGTGAAGTGTAATATAAATTGTCTGTAAACAAATTTCTTTAACAAATGTTGGGTTATCTAGAACATATCCATGTTCATAGCTATCCGAGGATGGTCTTAAGACATTGAGCAACGTGTCTATTCGTATTCATGTCAATGAATACAAAATATAAACAATGGCCTGGTAGACACAACTAGAACGCACAGAATAGACATATGCCATAGGCACCATTATTATCAGTTTTCCGTTAAACGCTGGTCCAATTCATATGTCATGTTATCTTGATGACAAGAAAATTGGGGAAATAGGCTGCGTCCCTTGGGTCGTATATCAATATGGACACGAAATTCTAAGTTACCGTTGACAAAGATATAGAGCCTGGTAATATGCAATCGAAAATGACAAGTTTCATTATTGAGTAATAGCAGCAAAAAATAACCAGACAGGTTATCATTAAAATAATACTATTAGTAACTCGAAATCGAGCCTATGGGTTTTTGGTCCCGCGATAAAATTGACTGTAGGAGTGTGAATCATTTCAGAATCATTTCAGAATGTGATAGCTATTGCGTGCCTTTCATCAGCGAATGTTCAAGCGTTCAATTTGAACTGTGTTGGTTATAACGTAGATTGGTCAAATAGTTTTGTTACATACCGATTAGCGAATAATTGCTGGTACATTTCAATCATGTATTCAATGTCAATTTGTTGGTTCATTTTAATCGTGAGTGCAGCAACTCAAAATCGAGCCTAGTGGCATTTGGTCCCGATGTAGATATTGCGCTTTATGCTACGAAACATTGAAATCGATTGCTTACTTTGGCTAGTAAGCGAAATCGAACCTATATACTTGGTATAACTTTATGGGTACATTGCAATTGCATGTTCAGCAACGCGTAGTTGAGCCTACTGGCATTTGGTCCCACCCGTAAAGCATGATAGTAAAGGATGATAAGTATTGCTACTGAGCAGCGAGTATTCGTTTTATAACCAGAGCCGGGACTTGCACCCAGATCTCTTCTCCCTCGAAGAAGGAAAAGCGTTTTGCTTTGAACCACTTTCGTTTCGCGAACACGCTTCATACAAGCTGCAGAGTGTAGTTATGCTATGATTTGATTGAAATTTATTTTTGAGTTGGTGTGATCGTTTTTACTACTTGAGTACAAGAGAAGTCGCTTTACCACCATATGTTTGTTTAACTCACTTACTGTCGTTCCAAAATGGGAACATTCGTATTGTTCTGTACAAACAATTGAGTTATTGAGTTTCGAATACGGTCGTATTGTAGCGAAAGGTTTCAGATCGTGATAAAACTACATGCAACTTTTAACGCAAAATTGCTTTGCACAATTTCAAAGTTAATGACCATACATCGAAACTGCGTATTTAGTTTTAAACAAATCTGCTAGCGAAATTTCAACGTTTCATTGAATAACGCAAGTTAATGGTCATATGGCGAATGTCATGATGTATACTTTTTTCATCATATCACCTAAAATGGAAATAATCACTTAAATTAATAATATGACAGAGGGGACTAGCTATAATTGTTGATCCATCCCTTACAAACCTAGAGGGAATGCCATCCAGCCCAGTAGATTTATAAGCATCAAGTTTATTAATATAGGACAAAACTTTATTTTCAGACACAATTGAAAAAGAATAATTATTTAAAATAACACTTTTCTTTGAATAAAAATCAAAAACAAAGTTCCTTCCATATCTACTGATACATTTAGGCAATTTTTCCACAAGTTTAGAGGCAACAGTTGTATAAAATACATTGAATTTTTCAGAAACAGTTGGTTTATCAAAAGAAATATTATTGTCATCCATTGTTAAGCCAATATTTGAGCTACTAGAGGAGTTTGACTTCTTTGAAGGCAGTCCAAGGTTTTTAAGAACAGTCCAAAGAGACTTAGAGTCACCTTTATTTTCTTCATTTTTTTCTTTAAAGAAGTTCTGTTTGGCACTATGAATTAAATGTTGCACTCTATTTCTCATTTGTTTGAAATTTAAAAGGTTTTGATCACATTTGTCTTTTCTGTAGAGATGAAAAAACTTGTCCCTTTCACTTATACACTGTAAAATTTCAGCCGACATCCATGGTTCGGTACGCTGTTTGAGTCTAATTTGCTTCACTGGAGCTATATTGTCAATTGCTGATAAAAACAAAGATTTGAAAGCACTCCAGGCGTCATTTACATTGTCACAAAGCATCACAGAGTTCCAATCAATATTTAATAAAGATTTCTGAAAATCATCTTTGTTATAGTTCTTCATAGAGCGAATAGTAACATTGTTGTGTGTACCAATATAGTGTTTGCTAACTTTTCTTGTGAAATATATCATAAAATGATCACTAAATGTTGTATTTATAACACCAGACTGACAAATATTATCATAATCAGACACTAATATAAGATCAATAATGGTACTTGACTCCTTATCAATTCTGGTAAATTCTGAAATCAACTGTTTAAAATGAAACGTGGTCATAAAAGTTTTCAATTTATTAAATAAATAGCACTTCTTGTTTTGATTACTGACATTTGTGTTAAAATCATCCAGAACAAATGTTTCCATAGATGCAAAATCAGTTGAGCTGGAACAAACAGATTCAAGAATGGTATAAAAGTCTGACTGTTTTGGTGGTCTATAAATAGCACTGCATAGTATTGGTTTCGTTTTGACAAAGAGCAGCTCACAATAAACTGCCTCAAGATCATTGTGCTGCAGGTCCGATCGAACGATAAAAGCTATGTCACTCCGAATGAATAAGCAGACACCTCCACCATGTCTATTTCTATCCCTGCGAATAACATTGTAATTCTCAATACGCATCATGTTATTCGCATATTGTCATTCCAAGTGCACTAACATCTTGGGCTTAATGGGATTTTAAGATTGTAAGTACGCATTTAAACCGACAGAACTGTCCGTTTAAATGCGTTCTTAAAATCGCATGTAGCCCAAGACGGAAGTGTATTGGATGAATACAGTTTTTACAAGAGAAGTGTTAAGAGTTGCGCTGTATGTATTGCTCTGTATTATAAAGCCAAATCCTCTATTGCTAACGGATGGTTATGTGGATATCTCCTCTGGCAGTATCTATAAATGTTCATTTTTCGTGTAGTTAACACTTTACTAGTGATATCCAAATCCCTAAGAATATACATTTGTTCGTTATATCGAAACGAATCTTATAGAACATTGACTCATACAACACCGGGATCTCTTTTTCTTATAAGATGTCTTTATAAACAACGCATCACACCCGTACCGTATTTTAGTTTCATGATTATTTGCAAAGTATGTCTTACATACCCTCTGTTTGTTAAGGGAATGGAAGCTCGTTTAAGAAAAGTAACACTGAAAATTTAGTACCAACATGTTGCGATTCATCCCACACTTGCTAAGGATTGAAGCGAATGACGACACTCGGTGTAAATTGAATTTTAGAATTGTTTTCTATTAAAAGCCTTACTTTTCATCAATATAAAAAATAACTTATCAGGAACCTTCTCTTATTAAAGGATACAGGTAAATGACCGAATATAAAAACTAACATCACTGAAGCGGTATATATGTATACGTTTTCGTATTGTTAAGGCATTCTGTATCTTTCTTAAATAAAAGGCAAGCGTCTGGTACCAACAATTTCTTTCCTGATAATGAATGTTTCTGGAATTCAATTATTTCTATACGTAACATTAAATAAAAGGCATACCTTTGTTTTACAATATTTTAATTGTATGAAGCCATAATTGACATATATAAAACATAAACAAATATAGTTAAACTCACCTTACATAATTAAATGAATAGCTGTTGTCGACATTGTTGGTAATCTATGTCAAACCTGAAATGGGCAGATTTTTGCAACTAATTGGCATACTATCTTGGAGAAAGTTTAAGCGCCTTATATCAAGACGTGCACATTTTATTTTAATACACAGGAATAGTAAATCCTCGAAGCAATCATGGGAAGGTAAATACTTGTCACCATCCGAAAGTCCTGTGAACTCGGCCATTGACCGGTGTCATATACACGGTAAAACAATACAATATAAACCATACAACGGAACAGAACACAAATACAAACACTGAGGTCATCGCATTAAAACGGTAAACGTAACTCATTGGTGGTGAAACAATTGTGAAGGCATGCACAACTTAACACTAAGCACATTTATTGAAAGGACAAGTACGCCTTTTAAAAAGATATTCCACAAGATACACGGATACAAAAAACGCAAATCAAAACTGATTAAGATAACGGTTACAATACCGTACATTCTTATTCACGAACATACAGAATCACATGTAAAAAAAACAGTTATCTCATAACATTGAAGCTTAAATTAAACAACAATAAAATAACAATTACTTTTGGTAAATTTTTGTCTTTACTGAGATGTTAAAAGTGTGGATATAAGATGTGTTTTTTTTCCAAACATATTAAAACGTTGATGATTATCTAGAATTGAAGTTCAGATAAATTGGCACCACACTCTGAAAGAACTAAGAGTTGTATACAATAACATACATTTTCGTTTCAACAATCGAACACTAATGTTCATTTAAAAATAAAACAAGTGCGCTTTTCGTAAATTTCAAATAGTCTGTACAGAAATTCAAATACGAAAGACCCATGTGTACAATTTCAGGTTTTGCAATAAATACGTTTGAACGTATCGGTGTAGTGCTTTGAATAGATTGATTGTTAAAATCTAATTGGATTACACAACATTGGATTGATGGTACAATTAACAGTTTACAAATATATTTGAGTTAATCTTCATGTTTATATGCTGATTTAAAATTGCGAAAATATTATTATTGTTTTTAAACTTTATATTCACCAGTGCTACTTACTTGCAACTATGTATTTAAGTAAATAAGAGGTTCTGCTTATATATAAGTGTTGACAGTATTTCAGCAATGCGTATACATGACTTATTCACATGGCTTGAAAGTAGATGCAAAATTATGTTATAAACTATTATTGAAGTTGATTATTCAATA
This sequence comes from Dreissena rostriformis, assembly GCA_007657795.1. Classification (NCBI taxonomy): domain Eukaryota; kingdom Metazoa; phylum Mollusca; class Bivalvia; order Myida; family Dreissenidae; genus Dreissena; species Dreissena rostriformis. The sequence continues at coordinate 5,575 of VMBQ01011966.1, read as the reverse complement.
TAAATCTAAATTTATCACGAAGTATGTCGGATAAGCAATAATGTCTTTAATCACTTCGAGAGCATTTAAGCCACACTATGTGATATATAAATGTTGATAGTTAATTTGTTTTTGTTAAATTCTACACTCTGTTCGAGAACATTAAAACCACACGCTGTGATATATAATAGCTGCTTGCTAATTAGTTTTTTTTATTAATTCTGCTATGTTTTTTCGGAATAATACACTGTTTTGTTGATGAATATCGGGCGTTATTATTATAGAATATCCAACAAACATCATCGGAGAAAAACATGACAACTGTCGTAAATGTATCTAAGATAGTTAAATATGATATCCAGCCATTAGTATTGATGAAAATACACATATTATTCCCCCATGTTATAGACATGTCTGTGCCTTGGTTTCAATTTATTCAAGGGTGTATTGTATTTCACGTAAAATCATATGCGATAATAAACGGAAATGAATTAAGATTGTTGGAACACAACATGTACGATGTTCACTGTATAATCGTAAACTATATAATGTCAAATAGAACTATCCTTCGCTTATTGTGTTCAAGAGAACGTGTGGGTTAAACAAAAGTATTTTCTTATACGGTGTATTGAATTTCGTATAGTGTACTATATACTACAAATATTTTTGCAAACCACACCGTTACAAAGTGTTTAAAATCAATATACAAATAAATAATGATAAGTGTCAGAAATTATTTTGCAAAGGTTCGCCGAATACGAGTATATGCTAATCAGCAACGTTAAAGATATATACTAGTTTCAATTAAACGTAGTATTGCTTTGCACAAAGACCGGTTTGGGATGTATAGATTTTTATATAGACATGTTCGTCACACATTTATTAGATCGAACTGTTAGCAGATACAGAACAGATGTATATATTGGATTAATGAATCGTTAATTAAAGATCATCATAAACGCAGAGTAAATATAAAAATGCGAATGAACATGTTGATATTACCTAGTTATACCAAGACTACCAGAATATCATTTACGAGTAGATGTAAGGTTTTCCTGGTATCAATCTACGAAATGTACCATTATCAGAACAGAACAGAACAGAACATATCTTTATTTAACTAAAGTTACAATTGCAACATATGAGTATACAGAACAATATAGTCATATAAACATAATTTTCATATGACATGGTTAGGTAAGAACTACCTAGAAAATAAGTAACATACATTTTCCTAGGTAATAACTATTTAGGGAATTGGAAAGGGGGTGGGTGTCCAGTTGATTTTTGACCTAGTTATTGGACTTTAACCTGGGCGTAGTACATTTTAAATACATAGTAACCTCAAATATTGAAAAAGACTATAGGTTATAGACAAGCGCGCGGAGAAGTAATTGACGGGTGACGTAGACATGGTCACGTGATTTAATCAGGTCAGTGTAACAGACATGAGAGTTTTGTTGACATGTGCGATTCACGCTTGTTTAACAATTTTTGATTTTTTTTTTAAAGCTTTTGGAATAATCTTGTGATTTTGACCGGGTATATGTGAACATTCTTCAATGATTAGCCAGAGGCACCACATTTGGACCTGTACATGGGGTGAATTTAATATTCTCATGTAATTGATAATTTGTAGCAGTCTAGCTAGGATACTGCAGAAACGGGAGTTATGGTGTCTGTACAACAAAATTAATTGAACATGAAACAAAATATTACAACCTCGATATTAGAACAAAACAAAACAAACGGTGGCTGAATGCACAAAAGGTAAATAAAATAAGTACATGTAGTTCTTAATATGTGTGTTACACTATAACTAGGATGCACTGTTAAAAATGCATGCTATGCATGCGCATAAGTTTAAAAGCAAAAATTAAGCCAACAATAGTAGCATAGTAGTATATTACATCACTTGTTATTATAGGATTGTTGAAGTGCATAGGCACTTGAAAAGATGATCATGTTATACAACACAGTGTGACATTTTCTTGCAAAAATTAAATCAACAATAGTATCATAGTAGTATATTACAGCACTTGTTACTATAGAATTGTTGTTGTGCAAAGGCACTTGAAAAAGATGATAATGTTATACAACACAGTGTGACATTTTCTTGCATTGAGAAGTAAAATTAACTATGCGTACACAACTCAACTTATATAATATGCTGCTAAATGCATGGAAGAGACATATAACAATGTTTATTAATTAGTGTAGTAATTTTTAAGTACTTGAAAATAATTAAATTATCTAGAAACTGTATTCATTAGTATTTGCATGAATTTGGAAGTGTTTTTTTAATACAATAGTTGATGAACTTAATAGTAATTCTTTATATTTTTACATATTTGGTCTGCAGAAGTAATATTTCTTAATATATTTTTTCCCATCTGACTCAAAGAATGGGCATTTCAGCAAAAAATAGAATTCATCTCCTACATCATTAAGATTACAGAGTGTGCATTTCCTCTCTGAAATATCAATATTTTCCCATCTACCGGTTTCTATTGGAAAGTAATGAGAGCTAGAGTTAGCTAGAGATGTATGCCAACTTTGGGAATTTTGACCTAAAAGGATATCCTTTATTTTATATTTAAAAGTTGTGTCCCTAATATCATTTTGATGAAGCCAAATATCATTTCTCCCAGTGTCAACGAGTATAGATTTTTTTTTTATCCATTTGGACTAAAAATTTGGCAGATAAAGCATATATTGGTAAATCCTAAGGGCTATTTTACTTTGTTTTCCTGTAATAAGTCTATTCCAATATCCTATCATTCTGCTCTTAATAGTGATTTCAATAGTGTACCGACCTGATTCAGCGTACAACATATACAATGGTGTGTTTTTTCTGAGATGAAGTACTTTTCTAAGGAATTCACAGTGGATTTTTTCTTCAAGTGTACAATCTTCATATCCCAAATTTCTGAAGAGTATGTTAAAATTGGTATTAAAGTATTATCAAACAGTTTAAATATTAGGTCAATTGGTAAATGTAAATTGTAAATACTTATGTAATTGTAAAATAATAATTGAAATGCGTTGTGAAGCATTCTGTTCTAAGGCATGAATACAATTGTTTAGAGCAACGACTCTCCAGCGACAACGAATTTCTATTTTTTCGTCTTTTACACCCATTATTTAAACCGGCCGTCTTATATTCTGTTTCAAAGACGAGCAGCTTTAGAGGAACGCTACTAACTATAGCAAGACTGTGGTGTAGGCCCTTTCAATACGCCATGAACACATGTGATCTATGCGAACACATATATTACGACCATCTGGCACATGTTTTGTGTGAATGTGAAGTGTCGTCCTCGTTGAAACACAGTTACTTCGACGGGATACACACAGCACTCGGAAATGACGTTAAACATCAACTTGAATCTATGGACAGTATTGACATGAGCTTAAAAATGCTCGGGGCCCCAATAGAACCCATACTCGGAGTAAGAAAGAACAATGTATTTCTGAAACTGTCATACATTTTTATTGTAAAATGTATAAGATATTGCCTGTGAAATATGTCTATGTTATACAACTTGTAACAAGTACTTAACTTTGTAAATAGTATTCATGCACTTGAGAAAAAAACGCACTGTGTTATCTATCATGCACTTCAATTGTATCACATGCAGTTGTATATTTATAATGCACTTTATCATAATTTGTAGATAACTGTTATTATAACATGTTCAAAATCTCCATACTGGGGGAAATAAAGAATTTGATTGATTGATTGATTGACAGTAAGTGAAGAGCTTTTCTAGCCTGCTGTGCAAGATGTTTTCTGGCCGTGAGGAAACTGCCCGATTATGTAAAAAAGGTACCTAAATATCAATACTAAATATTGGCGGATTTTAGGGTAAATTAAAACAAATATTTGTAAACACGATACTTTAATTTATTGTTTGGCATATTACAACACAATTTTTACAAAATGACTCATATTTTATATAATAAGGACATTATATGACTACGGGTAAAACAACACTTATCATTAATATATACAGAGGTTATTGAACATCTTTCATAGCATAATACAAATATTGCTTACTCAAAATATAACTTTAATAGTTCGATCTAATGTCGGTGCGTTCATGATTCCATAAATGTGTTGTTTTATCTCATACATGTTTAGAAGAATGCCTTATTGACAGTATTTAGTACTGCGTATTTGAAACATAAAGTATTGTCGACGACAAAATGGTACATACAACATTATCTATAAAATGACATGTTTACACCGGAAGCGTTGTAAATTAGCGAATTTCGCAAGCTCAGTTATTGTCCGGCATCATGTGATTTTACATTCCCAAAGGATTTGTTTGACATGCGATACATTTGTAAATGTCATACATATAAAGTATATTTGTATAGAACGCTCAAGAACTCTTGACTTTTAAATTATTGTTTCTTTTTAGTTTTTAAATGCTTAAGTCAGCGATGTAGTTAAGTACTAAAGACTAAAATGAATATTTAGCCAAGCTATACAAATGAGTATTAACCGTTTTATTTTATTACATTATCGGTGAACGTTGTAAGAGTTCACATTGAGATTAAGACTACGATAGTACTTGACTCTGTGCACATTGGTACTAAAGCGGTGCTCATGCGTTTGTCACATAGTATGTGTTACACAGCACTAACAGCGTAAAGACTATTGAATGAAACTTACTGTTACTTAAAACATTTTATTAAATTGAAGTATTTAAATGTGTACAGTATTGACATGCGGAAAGAGAATCATTTGTCACTAAAATATGGTATGTTAGTATATTGTATTCAACTATCCAAGACACTATGTTAAACCATCGCAAATAGCAGGTATCGCCTAGAGCATCGAACGCAAAAACAAACTGGGAACTACAGAGAGCCGTTTCATTAATTGTTGCAGCGCAGTTGCAGTTGCATTTGCAAAGTTGCAACTTTTTTCATCGATTTGCAACTCCTAGCTAAATCCGTTTCAACAATGCGGTTGCAAGTTTCAATAGGTTAAACGCCACTTTTTTTTCTGAAAATCGTGACGTCATTTACGCGCGCAACTATCAGACGAACTGTAAACAAAAATGGCTTCGAGAAGTTGTAACTGGACTCGCGAAGAGACAGACGTCTTAGTTGACGGTTATGTCGAGTATCGGGATATTCTTTTCGGAAAATTCTCCGAAAAAGTCACGAATTAAGAAAAGGAGAAGAAGTTTTCCACTGTTTTAGAATCGTACGTATTGTTTTATGCAAGTTTGTTCAGTTGACAGCTGTCAATCAATGGGCCACTGCGAAGATTTTGTGTTAAACATGTTTAATTTCTGTCATTTGTTTAAGTGATGCTCGCAGTTTGGGTTGCTTTGAGAACAGTGTATGTATAGTTTGTTTGTTAAGAAAAATAAATGGTACGGTAAATTAATGAAAAGCAAAATCTCCATGTAGATATATCTATGTGAAAGAATTTTTCGTATCTGCATCTGCGATAATGGATATAATGGGTTTGAACGAAACCTCATTAATTTTCGTTTTTGTTCATGTAGGATTAATGCGGTCGGAGGAAACGGGAGGTCCATGGACGAAATGAAGAGCAAATGGAAAGATCTGAAGG
>VMBQ01011964.1:0-21440 GCA_007657795.1 Dreissena rostriformis | reverse complement strand
AGAGTTTAAGGGTTTACATCATTAGTTTTGTGCGAGTTAAATTTCGCATAAAATTGAATGAAATTTAACATCCTGTAAGAAATAAATGATTTCGTAAATTTGATCGAAATATGATTATTTCTGTACGATTCGTTGTTTTAATTTTCCGTTGAGAAGTGACGTTAAGATGTCCAATTATTGAAACACCACTGGACCGAATAACCAATCAGGAGTCCGATACATGTAAGTCAGTTGATATAGAAGTAAGCAAAACAGCAAATTGTTGGTGAACACAATATCTCATCTTAAAAATGTTTTCAATCGGTACCATATTCTAAATAGTTTCAACTTATTTAGAACGACAATAATACTCAGAAAACCGGTTATGATTTTAATTCTATTATAAATCCGGTGGATTGAACGCTAACTAAACAACCGCAACGATAATTATATCACAATGTTTACTCATGTATGATGTAGTCTCTATACCCTTGTTGCATACCACTAAATCATAGACGGATCCGGGATTTATCATTAAGAGGTTTCAAACCTCAAAGTCGCTTGTCAAAGGATTTATTTCCAATCATCGAAAACCGCTAAATCCTTGAAATTCACAAGCGGTAATCGAATAAAATCGCCGCAGTCTAATCAAGGCGTTTAACGCCGAAAAACAGCGACTTGCCATTAATTACATTAACGATAACATCAAGATATAAGTACATTTTCATAAAACAAAAAGACAATTTAAGACCATACATGTATATTTGACATTGTGTGAATCATACTACAGAATATAAATACAATTTACGTAAACAAGATTGTTTGTTTCCCCTAACCCGACTGAACCTACATTTTGTATGTGGCCCTAAACTGTATGTTAGTGTTCTGAAACACCGATGAGTTGCTTTGAGTTGTCCACCAACCAATATTGTCACGGGGAATCACAACTATGCAAGTAGAGAACAAAGGAGAATGCTGCGCACTTTAATATCCCCGTGAAGTAGAATAAAATATTGGGCGTCCCAATGTCCATTTTCTGTAGCCTTGTCTTTCATTCGAGCGTTTTAATCACAAAGGACGAAAGAACGAACACAAAAAACATATATTTCATTGGGATATCAACAGTTTGTCGTACATTGTGAATGCAAAAAAAAAACAGATAATGTGCGTCACTGCATACTGAGATTATTTAAAAGCAGAAATTTATATTTTATTGTATGTAGGTAATTTTTTCCATGTTATGCTCGTTGTATTGCTATTATATAATACTAATCATTTACGTTATATATAGCTTAGTAACTAAGTATATTGTATCGTATATGTAAATTATTAGACGATCATTTCTATTATTAATAGTAATAGTATATAATCTCCGGTTATATAAAAATGGCTTTATACATTTGGAATACATAAATGTTCTATTCGCTTTCATGTATATGTATATCAAGCGGTATTACTGTAACAAAAAATTGTTAAAAGCTAGTAAACGCGGTAAAAACAGTCCAATTTAGTTCTTATGGCGACTCATGACGAAATCCACCAAGAATGTTATTATTTACGGTGTTTAAATGATTCAGTCGCCATATGTACGTATTTATTTTGTGCAAGTGGTGAACTTTATTTAATAATAATCAAATATGTGCCTGAAGTTCTTATTTTGTATTATTGTGCAACAACTGGCATTATCATGCAATTTGATTATAAAATAATTGATTTAATGATAATTTAAGCCGAAACAGGTGCTTCCTTGTACCATAGCGTGGCTACGACGCTGTGTTTAGCATGCATTAAGATAACGCATTTTATTATTTCCAAGACAACCATGTACACTTAACACACAATTACTAATCAAAGAAACATTATCTTTTCATTGAAGTATTGCCATCAAGTACTTACAAGTAAATGTCACCTCTAACGTGTTATTGAAGCATTCAATATCGTGCATATCAAGTCAACTAAGCCTCGAATTGCTACTTAACATCCAAATGTCAAGAGCCTACTGATGTAATTATTGTTAAATTACTTTGTCTTAGGCTATTCACAAGGCGCCGCTTTAATATCATTCGCTTAAGGTCACTCGATATCAGCTTGGAGTGCGTTTGAAAATATACCATCGTTATTTAATCTGTCTTTAATTTCTATGATACTGGTCGATTTTATGACATTCCCAAATTTCACGATTTGTAAATTTGCGCTTATATAATACTTCAACATATTTTAACTTACTCAGGCTGGTGTTATTGTCTTTGTAAGTAAGACACTCTTGCACAGTTTACTATTTTTGCTAGGACATTAGTTAGGACATTCAGAGCTCATTCATTTAGTGTTAAAATCTTGGCACATGATTATACGAACTCATTTCCTCTGCGGAATTCATTTGCTAAACTTATGGGCGCCCACTGTCCTCAATGCGTTTTACTCACATACAATACGACTAAGAATATTGGAAAATGCCTGCCAATGCGAATTGACAGATAGCAACGAAGCTGGAATTATATCAGAGACATAACGCAAGAAATATAGCTTCATGCAGCAGTCGATATGTGACAATATCTGATTAAACTGGTTGACGCGACTTGTGTCTCAAACATTCCGATACAAAGCAATTTTTTTTCGTACAAAAGTGGTTTAATTAAATAAATATTCATTGCGTTTGTGAATAATGTGATTGCGTAGCTGGAACTGTGGAAACATTAAGTCAGCAACAATACTTACATAATCGTCAGAGTCAACTTATGAACACGGTGCATTAAGATGGATCTCTGGCAAAGAGCTAACTGAGATATTCAAAATTAAAACTCTACACGCATTTTCTTATTACTGTAAAATGGAGATACAAGACTTGAATATGCGTTTGTATCGTGCTAAAAGATGTAAATATGTGCTATTTTTACAGAATTTACTTTAAGAACTTTTAGATGATGAAAAACACTACATCTACTTGCTTCAATCTGATGCTAGTACTCATTGCATTGGATAGTGGAATTTGCGGTAAGTATTCTCTATTTTGTAAACATTATGTTATATAAAATGATACATATATGTATTTAGATTGTTTATATTATTTCCTTAACTTATGTTTACAGATGCTCTATGTTTGTTTCGAAAGAGTTTGTTTCTGGTTTGCAAGTGTTCACACTTACCTAATCTTGTCCACGAAATGAGTGCACAGCCGTTACTTGCAGAAAATACATTGAAATGCTGGAAGTGCATTGCGCATGACTGTGAGAATAACCCTGAAGACAACTACAAGGCAAGTAAGGTCACCTGCGGTGAAGATCAACAGTGCATGGTAAGTCTCAAGCCGGGGCTCCCGGCTCTAATCTTTTTTTTAATGTGATGTTATATATATATATATATATATATATATATATATATTGTATCCGGTATTGTCCTGTATTCTATCGATAATTTTGTAACATGTCTTTAATAAAATACAAGTTCTCTCTTGGTTATGTTTCTTGAGTTTCATTATTCATTTAATTTATGTTCGAACAATTAAACATAAACATGGATAATGAAACTCCAGAAACAATATTGAGGTACAAATAAAAAAGTATTTCTTGAAAACAATTGACTAATAACCGATGCGATACAGCTTAAACTTGCAGAAACACAACAAGTAAAAATTAAATAATTATTAAACGGCGATTCTTGGTTCGTTTAGTACCAGTGAGTCTGAACCGGTTAAATGCTTTCCAAACCCCACAGTTCGCACAGAATCAATTATAATTACATTATTGATTACTTTACTAATTTTACAAAAGAAACCCTTTTATCTCATTACATTGTACTTAAAAATAAAATAAAAAACAGCAAAAATACAATGTTATATAAATATTTTAATATTAACAGATTAACCAAAAGAAAATACAAGTTTTATAAAACAAGCGACGCTTTTTTATATATTGTTAACTACTAGATATATCTTTTCCATCGTTTATCTCAAATCCCCAGGCTCATGGGAATTTGATACATATTTGTATCATTTAGAAAGGGCAATAGTAAATGACACAAACATCAAACCATTTTTGATCTCAACAATTATTACACGAATGTCATAAGCATATTAAATGCTCATACTTAAAATGATTATATCTAAACACATTAATACGTAAACGAATAAACACAGCCCTTGCATCTTCCTACACAGTTGAATGTGTTCGACAATATGCGTTCCAGAAAGTCCAATACCGGATGTTTGACAACATAACGCACTACGACTCCGTCATCCGCACGTGCACCGACCGAGAATGTGACGTCAAGACGGACGAGGAGTTCTCCAGATGCGTTGCCACGCCCAAACAGTACATGATTGGTGGATGTATTCTGCGGTCCTGCTGCGGGGATAAGGACCTGTGTAATGCAGCCGGCATTGGAACAGCGAACATCGGAATTGTGTGTGCTAACATTGTTCTAGGCAAAATACTGTTGTCGCTTAGCAGCGTAATACCTTTGAAAACAGATTAATGGGGTTCAGTTTAAGAAGGTCACTCGTACAGGCTCATTAGTGGTATGGCTCATTGGCCAGAATAAACACCCGTTAATTTATCCGTTTTAAAGAAATATCTGAATATCTGAATCAATCTTCAAAACATGAACAAGTTTTAAATGATGTGCTTCTATATTACATGTTTAAAAACCTTTTTTCACATAAATTATTAATTGACTAGCGATACGTTTACATGTAAACAGTGTTTATACTATACATTGAGATTATATAATATTTACAAGTCGCCGATTCAGGAATATGAGCTTCAATTTTAATGTCACTGACCGGTTCTCGGTTTCAAGCAAGGTTTACTAGGTTGTTAATTGTAAATGTCACTGACCGGTTCTCGGTTTCAAGCAAGGTTTACTAGCTTGTTAATTGTAAATGTCACTGACCGGTTCTCGGTTTCAAGCAAGGTTTACTAGCTTGTTAGTTGTTCACGTATTATATGTTTGATAATTACACACGACCATACAATAAAACAGGAAAACGCAATGTTGTTTACAACTATTATGAAATGCATATGTAAATTTTGTCACACACCTCATGTTTACAAACATAGTTTTTAAAGTTATCAATTGTTGATAATAATAATAATAATTATAATAATAATAATAATAATAATAATAATAATAATAATAATAATAATAATAATAATAATAATAATAATAAAAACAAAATACGAAAACAAAACAATATTTGACACCGCGTGTATATCTGAACGCGAATTGTACGACCACTTTAAATCATTCCTTTTCTCCCATTTTGCGTGGATATTCTTCATAATTTCCCCACTGCTGAGCTAAGCGAAATCGAAGACGCCATATTCAATGATGAAATAACTAAAAATAAATGCTAACCAGAATTAAAAGTTCAAGGTCTTAAGCCTGTAATGCACTTCATTGTAATTTCGCCTAATTTTGTAAATAATCGTCAATCCGAAAATTCTCAGAATGGTCGTAAAACTACGAAAATTCGATTAAAATCAAAACAAGATAGCGATATGATAAACGAGAAATGATTTGAAAAGTCTCCGTTGTGTAGAAGTAGATCATCGTTTTTTTACGCCTATATGTCCCGGGTTCGATTCCAGCAATAGACATAGTTTTTTTTTCTTGTTACCATAATTAGTCTAGACTATTTCGATGACTATTGTGTTGTTATTAATTATATGCAATGACATTTTAAAAATACGAAAACGTTAAAAAAACAAAGTCCATCTGTTTCCCTATTCCAAAATGTATCTGTCTGAGGTATTATGGAATTTGATTTTTAAATCCAAGGTTTTGTGAGTTGTTTCCTCCTGATCTGTGTATGTAAAATGTTAACATATTGTTTGTTTCACTATGAGTTGATTATGAAAGTTCTGTCATGTTCACACGTTAACACATATGATTGCGCTATTGAACTTTTCCATACGGAAGCTATGTAATCATGAAGTAGCTGTATTAGATTGAGTTGTAAGCATTAACCCAATTAACAAAATCGCCTATAAATAATAATATGACCGAATGAAAAACTTCTATCACTCTTTATATATACCATTATATACATTAAAGTCTTCGCAACTTCAACTGCCTAAACCTGCCATACTTATTTTCAACCGTTTGCATTTTCCAGATTGACCATTTCGTAACAGCAAATTTAGTTATGTGCTCAGCACGAACGTGTCTCGAGGACTTTAACTCTGATGCAATAACTCATTTAATACGACCGAAATATATGACACAAATCGATACATTTATTAATCAGATCTAATAGAACAAATATCCGCATTGAGGGATTGAGGTCTATAATTATTTCATTCAAAGCGATATTCATCTATAAACCAGACGCGGATCGAATGTATAAGTAGTAAGTAAAAAAAAAAAAAAAAAAAAAAAAAAAAAAANAAAAGATAAAAAGCAAAGATTTTTTAATAGTTTATAGGCGCAGGCGCCGATGTTCTGGCCGTTATAACAGCTTTATCCCGGTAATGCATTACATCAAAGTTTTCATAAACGTGATACGGACACCATTTAAATGCATGTAACATGATTACAAAATCAAGTATCACAGTAATCTATGCCAACTGCTGAGACAAAATCATATACAATTATATACATATAGTCCATAACATTCTTGCTTTTAGAAATAAACATAAAATTATATCACATTTGGTTTATGGTATCTAAGATAAACTCTCTTGGATTGTCGAATCTGCTAAATCAAAAGACCACACAAGGAAGGCCAATTTGCATCGTAAACGCACATACTATTAGCATGGAGTTCTACAGACGTAAACATACAATAATGAAACGCTTATTAAAATCTAGGCGCACACGTCTGATTATTATATGGACGATTGCTTTACATCACAAATAGTTAGGCTGATTTTGCGTTTCGGTATACAATGCATCGTTAGATATCATTACTTAAAGTGATATTAGACGCATCTAACAGTATATGCTATGATTATAGATGTCTATCGCAACCGTTGTTTACTTTTGGTGTTTTCACTTCATATAAACTTGTTTTTGTTAATGCAGCATCAACATACTAAAACAATATCCCGGAAAGAGAAAAATAATGCATTTGAATATCAACCGTACTTTCGTTTTGACAACTGACAAAATAAATGATTCGATGAACGATGAAAATCTAAATTTAGTTTTAGTGCAGATTCGTTCATACGACACAAAGACTCAATTTTGTTTTACGGAGCATTTTAATTTCCTGCAACGATATATATAAAACGACACACGAACACTTACTCCGATCCTAATAAAAAGACAGTTCCGCTCGGCTTAGATGACTGGGACAGTCATGTAAAATATCGAATATAATATATATTTTTTATAAACAACTGGTAGCAAGATGAGTTGAAGATAATTAGTCAGTTACCACATTTTAACTAACCCTTTTTGCCTGTTAATTCTTTCCAGCTCAATTCAACAGTGAAATATGCTTCTAATATCACGTTAAAAGAGGCGCCGATGTAAGTTTTGATAATATTAGCGGACGGCGCTCAGTTTTTATAAGTGATTAATGTTAAAAGTACTGGTATTCTATTTTTGAAATAACATCAACATAAGCAATATTTGAGAACGCAGTACTGTTTCGAACTATTCTAATTTTCAGTTTCCAAAGATGTCACAGACTGCATTTATATGAAACAGTTTTTAACGTGATTCATTTATGAACAAGTAGTTTAAATGGATCTATAACGAGGTGTGTGTTTGTTAAGACTAAAAGTGTGTTTTTTAAATGTGGTAAACACTATTTATTAATAGTTTGTAATTATTAGATCGTCTTTCACCATTATAAATTAATATGGTCACAGTCCACTTTTGGGACTCAACCAGTGCACCGGTTATTGTGTCGGAAACGCAAACAATCCGTCGGATACATAACGCAATGTCGATTAATATATTGGTATTGAAACTCCATTGATCAAAACATATTTATATTAATATTTCCATTCACATTTTTTTATTTGACGCTTAATTGGATAATATATTAATTCGTCCCTCTGTTGTTGTTGTTGTGTTGTTTAAAGTATGCGCAATATGAACATCGAACACGACTACATATGCACATACGTCAGCGACGAAATCAATTTACACTCGTTTATTCTTGTTTATTGGAATTCCGTTTTGAAGTCATACTCAGTAACGATAGTCGCACACATTGTAATGTATTCACTCGTATATATTTGTTGATTACGTGTATGCACAATTGTCCATGCGTTCCCAAGACGTCGGTAACCATCCAATATTCTATATTCACGCGATCGGGTCATTGATAAATATTACATCTCTACTTTAGAGCTTCTGTGAGTGCCACAGGATCTCCTAGTCCATTGTCGTCTAGTAATCATGATTGAAAGGCACGACATTCGCCACTCGGCTTTGTCGTTATTCCAAAACATCTTGATTCTGTTTTGCTGCATAACGCGCCATGGATTCGTTTCCTCAAATATCATTAGAGAAGTGGAAACATATTTTGTAAATTTAGAAATCAGTATGTGGCTGATTGCAAGCATTGTTAAGCCAATCTATCACGTGATACATTTTACATGTTTGTAACCCCATTATTGTAATAATTATATCAAACTAAATCTGTCCCTTTCTCTAGTAAACATGGACATTCTCCAATGCAGCTTTACATGTTACATGTCACGCTCTGAGCTGCATTGAACTTAATCCACTTCAATATCCGGTTTTATTTCTTGTGTGATCAAATATTTCACTAGAGGCGAACCTATTTCCATCGATCTACTCTTAACTTATTAGATGACAATGGTTTCACGCATTTTCAACTCTTTCACCAAGGAAGTAATTTAGAAGTAATAAACCAATCCCGTTCTTTTCCCATACCATACGATATGAAATGACGCATTATTTTTTATTTGATACAGTTTCAGTTGTATCATATTTTAATTTCACAATTAATATTCTAATCGTTTAAGATTCACTAATTGTTTTTTTTCTTTAAACAAAGAAAGTGTGCTTTGTCATCAGGGCACGGATTTTAATATATTTTCATCATTGTTTTAAATCATTCATTTGTAGAACCTATTAAGCACATGCATTTCTATAGTAATGTTTTTACAAATATATGAACGTTCTAACTCGCCCGGCATCGGCGTCTTTGCCTGATGGTGTTAATTGTGTGAGATACAAAAATCCGCAAAATACAACACTACACAAGCTATTCCCTTCAAACGTTGTGGTTTGTTTTTCAGGTTACTCTAATATCAAACGCAACACTAGCCAGCTGCATTTTAGTGTGATATGTTAAAGCCCTTTTGTAAGAATTTCACGTACAAAATACATATTCCAAAGTGATGAAACCATATAGTTCATGCTTTACAAAATTTAAATGAATTAATCGTTCATCAACTCAAACATCTATGGCAATAGTTATCATAACTCTAAAACCTTTTGTTTTGTTCTGTTTTGTTCACATAGACTTCACGGTTAAATAGTCAGACCCGGTTCTTGCGAATATGGGCCTTATGTCATATGCGACCAGAGTACCTCAGGCCCAGCTTGCGCATCCGCGCATTCTGGGCAGGATCTACCATGTTCGCTTATGAGACAACGAAACCTTGCGATCTATAAAGAACAGATCTTACCTCGGCCTTAGCGAAAATTAATCATGCATATGACCCAATTTCGTTTATAATTTTATCCAGACATGCCCCTTAAACATAGATGTTTATATCATATGTTGAAGCCTGTACTTATAAAACAGCATAGAGCTTTCTGTTCAATGTTACGTTAATATATAAACTTTAATTGCCAAAAACAAAATCGCACAATTCGGATTGCCGTTCAACACATGGAAGAGATTTTACCTGGTACTTTAGATAGTTAACCTTAATGATACCACCTTTATGTTTTAGGGTTCCTTCTTCTGTTTACTTTCAAAGATATATTATGTTCAACCTTNACATCTATGGCAACATTTATCATAACTCTTAAACCTTGTGTTTTTTTTTTCTGTTTTGTTCACATAGACTTCGAGGTTAAATAGTAATATATTGTTGATTTCAAAGCATCATAATACTTGCTTCTTGCTATTATCGGCCTTATGTCATATGCGGCCAGAGTAGCTCAAGCCCACCCTGCGCATCCGCGCAGTCTGGGCAGGATCTACCATGTCCGCTTATGAGACAAGGAAACCTTGCGAGACATAAAGAGCAGATCTTACCTCGGCCTTAGCGAAAAGTAATCATGCATATGACTCAGTTTCGTTTATATTTTTTATCCAGACATGCCCCTTAAACATAGCTGTTAATATCATTACGTATAAAACAGCATAGCGCTTTCTGTTCAATATTACGATTTCATAGAAACTTTAATTGCCAAAAACAAAATCGCACAATTCTGATTGCCGGTCAACACATGGACGAGATTGTACCTGGTACTTTACAGGAATACCCGTAATAATGCTACCTTTATGTTTTATGGTTCCTTCTTCTGTTTACTTTCAAAGATATATTATATTCAACCTTAAAGATTTGGAAACGTCAAACGCGCTGAAATGGAACCTTGCTTCAGGCGAATGAATTATTCAAAGGTATGAATAGATTTACGTCAAACGTACAGCTAAGAGTGTATTAAAATACTGATCTTTGACTAACCATAAGTATATAGTTCGTACCATAAATGTTTTAAAGTTTATTGTATAAGCAATGCAAGCGAATATTCTTCCCTATAGATTGAACTCATGTCAACCGCCTCAGACAATGGTTGACAAGTAAAAACGTTTTATTGTATATGCATTTATACCAGTTACCTTATTTTTGCAACGTATGACTCCATTTAGTGCTCACCTAATTCGTTGTCAAAACAAAACATTTAAATCACCGTGATGCCCTATCTGACATTCGTGCATTACGTCCACCAAGATGTCTTACAGCTTCCGCTCAGAGATTCGACTGGTTCAGAGCTTAGCTCGATATCAAATCACTACCTTTATAACCAACCACGTGATGAAAGCCGAGCCACGTGGTACACTAATTTTCCCTTTATTGTTTTAACTTTTTAATTTAGGTAGTGTTTTTTACTTATATCAACCTAAACGAAAACACTATTTTCAAAATATAAAAGAAAATGCTACACTACTTTTCNACTCATGTCAACCGCCTCAGACAATGGTTGAACAGTTAAAACTGGTAATTGTATATGCATTTATACCAGTAACCTACATTTTGCAACGTATGACTTTATTAAGTTCACACCTAATTCGTTGTCAAAACAAAACATGTAAATCACCGTGATGCCCTATCTGACATTCGTGCATTACGTCCACCTAGATGTCTTACAGCTTCCGCTCAGAGATTCGACTGGTTCAGAGCTTAGCTCGATATCAAATCCCTACCTTTATAACCAACCACGTGATGAAAGCCGAGCCACGTGGTACACTAATTTTCCCTTTGTTGTTTTAACTTTTTAATTTAGGTAGTGTTTTTTACTTATATCAACCTTAACGAAAACACTTTTTTCAAAATATAAAAGAAAATGCTACACTACTTTTCGTTATATAATACTTTAACAAAAACAAAACTTTCCAGATATGGAAGGATTAATTTGTGAACAGAGGGCCAGATAAGATGCGTATTTGCGTAAAATACGCATGAAAAAAAAAAGAAAATACGCATGACTTAGAATTGTGTTGAGTAAAAAAAACTCCTGGCTAAATTCGGAGTATGCATCGTGTGCAATTTCAATGCGTATCAGCCGTTTATACATGCATATAGATTCATGTGAACATGACTGGTTCCCGTCATTGTGTCCACAACGGTAAAAACGTAGTGACATTACCATCTATGTATAGAATTTATTTCCCGACCTAATTTACTCCTCAGTCAGAACGGTATCATTTAATTTNGAATAAAACTGTGGTGATCCCCTTTTGAACGGTCATTTTAAAATCACTGTAGGTTTGAACCGGTTTCTACGAGCTCACAACCTCACGCTTGGTCCAGAATTATGAATAAAATAGTTGAGTATAAATATAATGTACCTCACAGCATCATTATTCACATTAAAAAGTAAAAAAAGAGGAAATATTTCAATGTAATTACCATTTAACCATATATCACGCATGTTCCGAGAGCTCCCGATTCCCAGAGGACATATATTGCTTCCTAACAGATCATTGTGTGATTTCTTGTAGAAGGGAACATTTTCCATTTATTTCATTCACTTCCTTTTTTCGTGCAAACTTTTGAACACGAATATGAGTCTCGTGCATTTAAGTTTGTCTAAAGTATACTCAATATCCATTTTGCTTGTTCGACGAACCCTATGAAGAAAGTTTTTGCGATTTTAGAATTAGAGTTTTCAATTTCGTGTTGTGGGTTTAAAGTTTCGCATACATATGCGCAATGAATGAAATTACATTTAACATTCTGATAATCTTGTCAGAAATAAATCATAATGTAAATTTGACTGAAATATGATTATTTCATTACGATTTATTGTTTTAATTTTCGGTTGAGAAATGATTTTCATTGCTTTCGTGCATTAAAACAAAAAAGACAAAGACAAAGATGTCCAACTATTGAAACACCACTGGACTGAAAAATCAATCAGAAGTCCGATACGTTTACGTCAGTTGATATAGTTCACGACATTCGATTATATCCACTAAGTTTACTTGAAATTAACAAAACAATTAGTTTTTAAATAAAGATTGCGGAGATTTCAGCATGTAATTGAATGTTCTTAATGTTTGGAATCGTAACAAGTTGTCAAAAACAACATGAGGAAGATTTACCTACCCAATTTGATTTTGGCGATGTTAGTGGAAACACATGCATTTGCTATGTTTGCATCATAGCAAGATTGGTTTGCGGTTAACTCGCTTGCTCAACAAGTGAAGGCATCGAAACGGGGGAGATCACTGTGCAATTACCATATCAAAAGAAACATGACAAAAAGCACAGAAAAAACACTAACACAAACGCAAATCACAATACCAACCGGAAGTTAAATGACACGTTTAATTCTCATGTTGGGAGTAAAAGCATACGTCTTATAATCGTCACAATCTTTTACATGTATATTAAAGACATGGCCAGACAGAGGCTAAATTCCAACTGACCCATTCTGGTTTTACGATCGCCCGGCTTAGTATAAGACGATCGCACCACCTCCCCCGGGCTACTCCTCCGCCTTCCAGCCTCAAACACAGCTATTAACCCCAGGGCCCATTTCATTCACCCTCCGCTCCCCCCCCCCCTTGATTCGGCGTACCCACCAAAGATTTAATACCGGAAAGTTGCGTTTTAGGTCACAATTCAGCTTTTATTTGTGATCATCATTGGTTTTATAATGTTCTTTAAACAAACGCAAATCTCAATACGGAATAAGGCAACAGGCATATCTAATAACGGATTAGCAACATTATGTACGATATATTGCGCGTCATTTTAAAAAGCAGTTATATAACTATGAACTAAGAANCATATCTAATGACGGATTAGCAACATTGTGTACGATATATTGCGCGCCATTTTAAAAAGCAGTTATATAACTATGAACTAAGAATAAAAAAATCATATGGTTCACCGGTTTGTACAATATTTTCACCCACGAGAAGAACGTTAATGAAAAACTAAAACACTGATGAATTGCGTTGTTTTTGTCCACCAACCAATATGGTCACGGGACATCACACATGTGCATGTAGAGAACACAGGAGAACGATGCGCACTTTAATATCCCCATTAAGTAAAATAAAAAGAGGGGTGTCCCAAGATCCATTTTCTGCATCCTTTTCTTATTCAGTCGAACTTTTTAAACACAAAAACACAATTCCGTTCCAAGAAAGCAATTGTAAGAATGAACACAAAAGAACATAGATTTAATTGAAGCTGCCGGGATATCAANATATAGACACATTGTTTCTCAATTATTATAAATTCGTATTTTAATAAGCTTGGAGTAACTTTTTACGTATTTCAATGTATATAATAAGATTTTCATGCTTATGATATAATCGTGTTTCGTGCTTGTTGTATTTGATTGTTGTTGGTCAATGAAATGTAATACAATTATCTATGAACAGAGAGAATAGTGTATAAACGTCTCGCCTTTGTACATACACACACAGTAAAGCAGAACAGANGCGTAAATTTGATCGAACTATGATTATTTCAGTACGATTTATTGTTTTAATATTCGGTTGAGAAGTGACGTTCAATGCTTTCGTGCATAAAAACGAAAATGACAGTGACAAAGGTGTCCAATTATTCAACGGCACTGGACCGAATAACCAATCAGGAGTCCGATACTTTTACGTCAGTTGATATATAAGTAAGTAAAACATCCAACCGGAAGTTAAAAAGTAACGTTTAATTCACATATTCAAAGAAAAAGCATACGTCTTATAATCCCCACAATCTTTAACATTTTACATATATCTTAAAGACATGACCAGACAGAGGCGGTTTGCCAACTGACTTACCCTTGTTGACGATCGCCCGGCTTAGTCTAAGACGATTGCATCACCTCCGCCGGGCTACTCCTCCGCCTTCAAGCCCCCTCCAAAGCTGTAAACCCCGAGGCCCCGTATATATCCCCCTCCGCCCCCTTATTCGGCGTACCAACCAAAGATGTAATAACTGAAAAATACCTTTGTTGGTCACAACACACAATGACTAATTAAATAAACATTATCTTTTCATGGAAGTATTGCCATCATGTACTTACACGTTAATGTAACCTCTAACATGTTATTGACGCATTCAATAGCGGGCATATCAAGTCCACTAAGCCTCGAATTTATACATAGCATAATAATGTCAAGAACCCACTCATGTAATTATTGTTAAATAACGTTGTCTTAGGCTATTCACAAGGCGCCGCTTTAATATCATTCGCTGAAGGTCACTCGATATTGTCTAATTATTATCAACAAAGCGCTTGCATGTGGGAAACCCCAACAGGCATTTTCACGTCAAGAAGTAATGTTAACATATAGGTTCCTACATTCTACTGAGACACTGCCTCCTTATGGTTTTGTTCTAGATTTCATGCCTGAAAAGCTTTTCTGTTCTGAACATTGATGATAGCGAATTGTTATAGTGAACCCACGTGAACTATATTTATATATATGTAAACACATATCACACACATGTGTTAGTTTTATATAACAAAAAGTTCAATGTTCTGATTGTCGTATAAAAAGCTAGATCAAACGCCTTTTGTATCAATTAAACATAACAGTAACCTGTTTTTATATTATTTCAACCACAATCATGAACATTCATGATATAGATTGAATGATATGAACATAAAGAATAACACCATTATAAATTATATAAACGTGTATAATGTATCGACTGCATGAATGACCACCTGTTGATTTATAATCAAGATTGACCGGTCAGACCAGTTCCCCTGTCAGTCTGACAACAGAAAACTTGATGCAGTCCTGCCCACTACACGACGGCCTCAGGCGCCAGATCTGGGCGGAGGACACCACGATGCAAGGCAAGCTCTGCGGCAACCTGGAGGACTTGCAGCGCACGGCTAAGTTTGCACAGAGAGCCGGCGAGTCCATCTGCTTGAACGACAAGAAGACAAGAAGAAGAAGAGAAAATTACCAATTAAACCCAGTCTGTTGTGGTTTTTCTGAGGACAAATTTCCTATTAACATTGTTGTTCTTATACCGAAAGAAAATTGTATGTGTACGTTTTAATACAATGTGCATCTGACGTAATTTATTATATGTCAATTATGTCAACATTTGCCACAGTACAGATATATTCTTTAATCCAGGAAAATTAGTATCTGATCTAAGCTTTTTATATTCCAAAAGCAAAAAATATTACCTAGATAATTGTTCATTTGTCACAACAGACCAGCCATTTCGGGAAATTAGTAGACTGTTTGCAAAAGCCAGCGGCGATTAGAATGTTTTTATAAATATGTCTTGAAGGTCCTACAAAGTCTGTGAATCGATTATAATCCGTGTCATTTGCCTAGCCAGAAAGCGTCGTATATTATGTCTATAAATTCACGAAGAAATAGACAAAATTATAAATTATAAAATAGATAGGATTCGAAATACTAACGTATCATATTACTTGTGAATTTACTCTACATAAACAAGATACGAATTGTATTATATGATATGGACTTTTACAACAATTGACACAAATATTTGCTTCCAAAATAGCATAACGTAATGGAACGACTGTCGTGCGTAAATAAAATCGAATCACAGGCGCGATATGAAAGTTTCATTTACAAAAAGCAGTGGCCTGTTTATTATTAATACACTACCTTCTTTTAATTTATATTGAGTTTGGTTATGAGTTGAAGCTAGTTGTAAAATATGTGTGTTGTGGCTCTCATTTTATTATCGTACTATTATACAAACATTAATAATACCACTTTGCTTAGACTCATATTACCGAACGACAATTCAAATACGTGCAAACACAATTCTATGCATAATGTGAAGAGTCTGTCTCATCTATTATCAGATGAAGTAGTTAAGTAGTAAAATAAAACAATGATTCAACGTATACGAACTTTAATAATGTGAGTAAAATTCAACATGCAACAGATACTTCAAGGGCCTCCTAACAACATGCGTAACTGGTTATTTAAAAAATGTAACAAATATTGTCACGTCCTATCTAATCCACTTCACGTTTTCAAATAATTGATTATTGATCTAAACGGCCGTTTTTTCACCATATCAATTTATGAAACAAGGGCACATAGTTTGTAAGCAGTTGACAAGCCTGCCCTCATTTTTTTGTGATCTACTACACTGTTTTAAGGTATGTTCACATCCAACTCCCCTACCTACACACGCATAATTCATATACATAGTACACATATTTACAGTGGCATTTTTTTCAGAATTTAATAGTTGGCAAACTTTATACTCAAGTATGTTTTTCATGAAACAATATTTCCGATTATCGTTTTTCAATATTTATGAATACCTTCTTACAATCATTAGAAAAGCTAATTGTATTTACAGTTAACTAAGTGAAATACTAAAAAACAACAACGTATGATGAGCAGGGCTTGGAGTGCGTTTGAAAATATACCATCTTTATTTAATCTGTCTTTAATTTCTATGATACTGGTCGATTATGTGACATTCCCAAATTCCACGATTTGTAAATTTGCGCTTATATAATACTTCAACATATTTTAACTTACTCAGGCTTATGTTATTATACCCCCATTACCATTGGTAATGTGGGCTATATAGGAGTCACTTTGTCGGTCGGTCTGTCTGTCGGTCGGTCGGTCTGTCTGTCCCGCTTGTCCGGGCCATAACTATGTCATCTATCAAGGGATTTTGAAATCATTTGGCACATATGTTCACCATCATTGGACGGTGTGTCGCGCGAAAGAATTACGTCAATATCTCCAAGGTCAAGGTCACACTTTGAGGTCAAAGGTCAAAAATGGCCATAAATGAGCTTGTCCGGGCCATAACTATGTCGTTCATCAAGGGATTTTGAAATCATTTGGCACATATGTTCACCATCATTGGACGGTGTGTCGCGCGAAAGAATTACGTCAATATCTCCAAGGTCAAGGTCACACTTTGAGGTCAAAGGTCAAAAATGGCCATAAATGAGCTTGTCCGGGCCATAACTATGTCGTTCATCAAGGGATTTTGAAATCATTTGGCACATATGTTCACCATCATTGGACGGTGTGTCGCGCGAAAGAATTACGTCAATATCTCCAAGGTCAAGGTCACACTTTGAGGTCAAAGGTCAAAAATGGCCATAAATGAGCTTGTCCGGGCCATAACTATGTCGTTCATCAAGGGATTTTGAAATCATTTGGCACATATGTTCACCATCATTGGACGGTGTGTCGCGCGAAAGAATTACGTCAATATCTCCAAGGTCAAGGTCACACTTTGAGGTCAAAGGTCAAAAATGGCCATAAATGAGCTTGTCCGGGCCATAACTATGTCGTTCATCAAGGGATTTTGAAATCATTTGGCACATATGTTCACCATCATTGGACGGTGTGTCGCGCGAAAGAATTACGTCAATATCTCCAAGGTCAAGGTCACACTTTGAGGTCAAAGGTCAAAAATGGCCATAAATGAGCTTGTCCGGGCCATAACTATGTCGTTCATCAAGGGATTTTGAAATCATTTGGCACATATGTTCACCATCATTGGACGGTGNATGCATAATGTAAAGAGTCTATCTCATCTATTATCACATGAAGTAGTTAAGTGAAAAATTAAATAATGATTCAATGTATACGAATATTAATAATATGAGTAGAATTCAACATGCAACAGAAACTTCAAGGGCCTCCTAACAACATGCGCCACTAGTTATTTAAAAAATGTTACACATAATGTCACGTCCTTCCTAATCCAATTCATGTTTTCGAATAATTGATTATTGATCTAAACGGCCGTTTATTCGCCATATTCATTTATGAAACTAGGGCACATAGTTTGTAAGCATAATTCATATACATAGTACACATATTTACAGTGGCATTTGTTTCAGAATTTAATGAAGTTGGCAAACTTTATATTCACATATGTTTTTTTATGAAACAATATCTCCGATTATCGTATTTCAAGATATATCAATACTTTCTTACAGTCTATAGAAAAGCTAGATGTTAATTTCTACTTAGACAAAATGTAAATATGGATAACATATATAGATTGCATTCAAAATTACATAAGTGTAATACTAACAAACAACAACGTATGATTAGCAGGGGTTGGAGTGCGTTTGGAAATATACAAGCGTTATTTTATCTGTCTTTTTCTATGATACTGGTCGATTATGTGACATTTTCAAATGCCACGATTTGTAAATTTGCGCTTATATAATACTTCAATATATTTTAACTTACTCAGGCTAATATTATTGCCTTTGTAAGTAAGATACTCTTGCACAGTTTCCTAATTTTTGCTAAGACATTAGTAAGGACGTTCAGTGCTTATTCATTTAGTGTTTAAATCTTTGCACATGATTATACGAACTCATTTCCTCTGCGGAATTCATTTGCTAAACGTATGGGCGCCCACTGTCCTCTAGGCGTTTCAATCACATACAATACGACTGAGAATATTGGAAAATGTCTGCCATTGCAAGTTGACATATAGCAACGAAGCTGGAATTATTTCAGAAACATTAAGCCTGCAATATAGCTTCATGCGGCAGTCGATATGTGACAATATCTGATTAAACTGGTTGACGCGACTTGTGGCTCAGACATTCCGATACAAAGCAATTTTTTTTTCGTACAAAAGTGGTTTAATTGAATAAATATTCATTGCGTTTGTGAATAATGTGATTGCCTATTTTGTTTTCTGTGGATACTTTAATTCAGCAATAATATTAACAATCGTTCGAGTCATTGTATGAACACGGTGCATGAAGATGAATCTCTGTCAGAGGGATAAATGGCATATTCAAAATTAAAAAACTACATACATTTTATTATTACTAAACAGTGGAGATATAATAAACCTCCTGGTACAAGTTTTAAATATGTGTTTGTATCTTGGTTAAAGATGTAAATATGTGCTATTTTTACAAAATTTACTTTAAGGACTTTTAGATGATGATATACATTATATCAACGTCATTCAATTTGATGCTGGTACTCGTTGCATTGGGTAGTGGACTTTGCGGTAAGTAGTATATATTTCTTAAAAATTTGTTATAAAAACATGATTTATTTATGTATATAGATTTTTTATATTATTTCCTTAAAGTATGTTTACAAATGCTATGTGTTTATTTCGAAAGAGTTCGTTTCTAGGTTGCATTAGTTCACACTAACCTTACTTTGTCCTTGAAAATGAGTGCAAAAAAGTCGTTACTTTCCAGGAAATGCCTTGAAATGTTGGAAGTGCATTGCGCATGATTGTGTGCTTGACCCTGAAGACAACTACAAGGCCAGTAAGGTCACGTGCGGTGAAGGTCAGCAGTGCATGGTAAGTTTCAAGCAGGTAATCCCGGATCTAATCATTTTTGTTTAATGTAATGTTAGATTTTTGTCCGGTATTGTCCTGTATTGTATAGAAAATTGTTTAACTAATCGTTAATAAGATACAAGCCCAGTCTTGATTATGTTTTTTGAGTTTCATTATTCCTATATTGTATGTGCGAAAAAAACATATACTTGTATAATGAACATAACATAACAAGTCTTGACTAAATGCCTATTCGATACGACTCTAAATGAGAAAGACGTAAAGGAATAAATCGTTAATCTCGAAGACCACGGGTTCAAATCCCGGCAAACAATTTATCATTTACAGTTTTTTGTTTAGACAATTCAAAATAGTTTTTTTCAGTGAAGATACATACAGACTTTAAACTGTGAAAAGTCAATTAAATGAATAGTGCATTTATTCATAGGAATTGGATATATATAAGTATCTTTCAGAAAGGGCAACTGTTAATGACACAAACATCAAACCATGCTCGAGCGTGTTTGATCTCAACAATTATTACACGAATGTCATAACCATTTGAAATGCTAATACTTTAAACGATTATAATAATAGCCAAATCCCTTAACACGTCAACACATAATCACAGTCCTTGCATCTTTCTACACAGTTAAATGTGTCCGATATTATGCGTTCCAGAAAGTCCAATACCGGATGTTCGACAACATAACGCACTATGACTCCGTCACCCGCACGTGCACCGACCGACGATGTGATGTCACGACGAACGATGAGTTCACTAGATGCGTAGCCACTCCCAAGCAGTACATGATTGGTGGATGCATTCTGCGGTCNTTATATAAAGCCTATGAGGTGCAGTGATAGCGCATTAGCTTTTTGTTTGAAGTCCATTTAAACTGTTTATGTGTTATGCTTTCTAGGCTTCAACACCTTTTTTGTTTGATATGTATCATGTCCTTTTGTGTCAAACAACAATTTGGTCTTTTGTGTCTTTGGTATGTCTATACAGTAGATTGTTTAAACTAATAAATTACAACTATTAACGTTCAATGTTTACTTTTATACATGTTTCTGCCTGTTCATGTCGGTCTGTTATCTGCATACACGTGTGCAAATTTATGACGGAGCACACATTCTTATTGTTTTGCAGGTTCTAAAATAATTGAACTTAGTTGTACATGTAATCATTGTACTCATGTTAATCTTGAATGTGCTATTTGACAGTACAATATCGTTCATTTAACATTCTACTTACAACTTAAACGATATTAAGATACAGGATTAAAAACAATGTTATATTATGACATAATAATTGGCGTTACTCGTTTATCAGGATGTTAATGTTGATCATAAATTAGTCCGCACATAACACAAAAACCATGTATTCCCCCCAGTACATTCAATTGTAGCGGCCAATCCGTTTTTAGAATATCACGCCCGATACACACGTGGACAAGACCAATGACTCAGTCCTGGTCAATCTTTCTGAAAGCAGTAAACGTCTGGTTCTATGACATCAGTGCC
>VMBQ01011963.1:0-13952 GCA_007657795.1 Dreissena rostriformis | reverse complement strand
TCACCTGAAGGTTGTATTGGATATTGTAATCGTTTACGAAACTTCTTTTGCCATGTTGTAATATTTAACCCATTTATGCCTAGCGTCTAAAAAAAAGGCCTTGGCAAACAGCGTAGACCCAGATGAGACGCCGCATGATGCGGCGTCTCATCAGGGTCTGCGCTGTTTGCTTAAAGGAAGTTCTGTAAGAAATATTCTAAATATAGAAATAAATATACTTGACATCCCTAATTTTGGAAATAAATTGATCCAATTTAGAAGGATGGGAGAGTCCACTAGGCATAAATGGATTAAATATCGGTTACAGAGTTATGAGATAAAATCAGACAACAGCCATTTACATAAAATACAACCTTTTGAATAAAACATTAAACACGTGTTTTCATATTTCAATAATTCGTATCCTAAGTTATTGTTAAACCAGTTTTAGTCTATCTTCATGATCATAACTAGGGGTGTGTCACGTGTTCTGTCAAAAATTGTATCCGTGCCTCTATTACCCTTCGATGTTTTAGTTTATCGTAAGTAGAGTGACAGGTCAATGTCCGTACAGTATTGTTTGCCATTGTAAAATACTACGCTTTATAGGTACATAAATCACTATCAGGATTATTGAATGGTTTATTGTTCACAAAGACATTGACGCATTTTACAACGAGAAGACGTTATTGTTTAACCCTAACATAATACGCGATCAAATTGTTCACAGATTAAAAATCGCACAATTTTCCAACTTTTTGTTACAGATTCAAATAAAAGAACGGTATACGCAACAGAGCAAGAGATCAAAATAACACTACATTAATAACTTACATGTACACACAATGAAAATACTTGTTTGTTTATGAGAAATTATCGCTTTAAATTGATAAAATTATGAAGCGTTCCAAACGCGAAAATATTTAATCATATGGAGCGCTTCTTATGTTTTCGTTACAAATATGTGTCAACAAGTGAATAGCTTAAAATATGTGTCGTGCTCTGAGAAAACTGGACAAAATGCATGTGCGTAAAGTGTCATCCCAGATTAGCCTGTTCAGTCCGCATAGGCTAATCAGGGACGACACTTTCCGCCTAAACTGGATTTTCGCTAAGAAGAGACATCATTTAAACCAAAAATTCCATAAAAACGGAAATTGTCTCCCTGATTAGCCTGTGCGGACTGCACAGGCTAATCTGGGATGACAATTTACGCACAAGCATTATGCCCTGTTTTCTCAGAATACGACACAAATAAACATGTTGTAATACAGCTGTCAGGATGATTTAGGGTGTTAAGAAGTAGACTTTTAAAGCGGGCGATCCGGCCTCGAATCTTTGTTGGGAACACTATTTATGTTTATGGTAAACATTAGTTACTGATGTTATACATGAGCTCTAATATTTCTGTAAATCTTTCAATCTGAGGTAATAAATGGAAAAAAATAAAACAATATCAAACTTTTTGAACACGGCTCTTTAAAAAGACCGTAGCAATACATTCAGCGCATTCCGTAGGCTTGGAAGAGCGGTGGTATCTGATTATCAACTGTAAAGAAAATAAATGAGCCGCGCTATGGGAAAACGGGGCTAAATGCAAGTGCGTAAAGTATCGTTCCAGATTAGCGTAACTATGCAGTCCACATATGCTTATCAGGGATGACACTTTCTGCCTAAACTGGATTTTGGCTTAGAAGAGACTTCCTTTGAACTCAAAATACCATAACAGCGGAAAGAGTCGTCCTTCGTAAGCCTGTGCGGACTTCACAGGCTAATATGGGACGAAACATTTACCCACGTGCATTAAGCCCGGTTTTACCAGAGCGAGACTCAAATACATTAACGACTCTGTAATGTTTGTATGAGTAATAGTATCCCAACCCCTATTTGTGTACTCGTTAACATCTTTTGTAAATATATACTGGTTTCACATAGTATGGTTGATAAATCACATGTATGTTTGTTTTATAATTGTACTAAACCTTTATCTATTATTAATGTTAACACTTGCATTTGCTTGTAGAATAGGTTTCGTAGGAAGAAATGCGATGTATTTTGTGCATGTATCATTTATTTTATTTCCAGCTGTGATGAGCATTTTACTATTGCACACAATTTAAGTAACTCTATGCTCTGTCCGCTCCATCGTTTTTTTTTTAAATACAATTGTCGTTGCAGTTCTAGACAATTAAATAATAAAATTAAATATCAATACTAGCTATAAAGTAATGCCTTAACGGGTAGTATTAAGGGAAGCCACAGTACAAAAACACCATGTGTAAACAGTTAATCATTCGTTGTTCAGAAAAAAAAACACGATGCTTTCTTAATTATACCANACTACTACTACTACTACTACTTCTACTACACTACTTAATTATCCCAAGTCTTTATTTAACATAGCAATTAGCGGCTTAAAGATACAGGGGGCACTCCTTCTTGAAAAATCGACAACAAAGTTTTCTAGATTCTAAGTGACTAAATTTTGCCGTTTTAACTGATGTTCATTTGATGTCAATGTAAAGAAATACTATATGTTTCTCTATAAACAGGGTCAATAGTCTATAAAAACACGTTATTTGTGTCTGTATTCACCATTTATGCACATTTCAATTTAAAAACACTGGAACTATAACTTTCATAAATAGAGTATATTTAATAAATTAAATAAAATAAATAAAAATTATCAGTTTATTTTAACACCAAAAAGCCACAAGTTTTGCCCAATATGTTTTAAATAAAACAAATCATCACAGAAATTCTTGCAAAAAACCCTCGTTCATTATAAAACTTAATTCACACATCAATTCACACATTTTATTAGTAAAGTTGTAACTAATCCTTATTGGTATTGCTGTAAATTAAACTATTTTGTTGAATAACGGCTTTGTCGAAGATCAAACAGCAATCGACAGTTTATGTTGTTGGATCAAGGATAGTATCTCAATCAGTTTCATCAATCCATTTCATGTATTGTCAAATTATGGCAGATTAAAATAATGCAAAACGTTACCTTTAAGCCACTGCTATCAAACACTGAAGCATCATGTGTTGCACCAGGCCATCTTGACACAACATCGACGAACCTTAAAGAAGAGTACACGTGTAACTTAAGTCAATATTTTAAGATAATACTGATAGCTGCATTTGCTTAAGCATTAAAAACAGAAGCTTGATTACACAGTGCTGATGTTGTTAATTGTGGTAGATAATGTTATTTGCGCATGCACATAAACATTATTTGGTATCAAATATGATACTCATTACACTTAGTTCAACCTTTTATGGTATTTCTCATCTTTATTATCTAATTTTATGATAAGGAAATGAATCATAAGACTGTAATTACATTAACCTAATGTTGGCGTCAACAACAGCCTGCACAATAATGGCACGGAGCCCTTTTCTGCAAACGTACGCTTCTTCGGGCTCCGTTGGTTTGATAATGGGAATAAGGGTCCCGTCGACTGATCCAACTACATTTGGCAGCCGACATTTCCTGAAAAATTCCTACTTGACAAGCAGAAAAGCTGGTCCTTGTGGAAATCTGAAAATATCAATACAGTTTTATGCAACGTAGAAAATCAATTAAAAATAAATAAAATGTAGTGCACATTAACATTTGTGTTGCTACAGCTAACAGACATTACTTGCTATGATATTACCAAAAACATACGAGTAGACTATGCTACAATTAAGCACAAGGTATATCTGATAGAAAGAAAACATCAGAAAGAGGTCAATATGATGTACTCGGGGTTTATTTTAGCTTGAATGAATCTTCTTCATGCATATCACGAACATTTTTATCATATTTAAATCATCATATTTATATCGTGAGCATGCAGCTATAAGCACCAAATAAGAAAATTGATACATGTACATTAAGTTCATTATTGGAATAGTTCTGTAATTTTAAGATAATAACCTGTTATTTTTCAACTTTTTGTTCACACCAAACACTAATATAATCGTTATGTTTGAATGTTTATTTCAATCGCGTACGATGATCCGTCCTTCACCTTACGCTATTTATCTCTCGATTGGTTCCGCGCCTCATAGTTACCGAATACCTGAAACCGACAACCGTATTTACCTTGTAAGCGTCTGATCGACATGGGCTGGACTCAAAATTGAAGATAAACAACTCCCGAT
Source organism: Dreissena rostriformis (assembly GCA_007657795.1). NCBI lineage: Eukaryota > Metazoa > Mollusca > Bivalvia > Myida > Dreissenidae > Dreissena > Dreissena rostriformis. The sequence continues at coordinate 9,818 of VMBQ01011963.1, read as the reverse complement.
TTACAACGATTTCGACGTTATATTGCAAACAAAAGGACAAATCTGTGTTGAAAGTTGATACACTCGTATTTGTTTATTGTACTAATGCGGATTATGTTCGGAAGCTGGGGTAATTCGATAGTTTTACTATTGTGAAAATCGGCACTGAACGTTCTGTCAGACGAGAGCCGACCTAGCATTTCTACGAGTGCGAGAAGTGTTTTCTTGTAGTCTATGTTGGCAAGTAGCCGTTCATGCTCATTTTGCGCCACGAGGCAACCTTTCCCAACAAAATGGTACATCGTGTACGAAAATCGACCGCCATTTAGGCATATAATGGCTTAAAGATGTTGATGTACTGTACAGCCCACGCGGAACCAACAAAGTCCGCGGCTTCGCCACGGACAGAATTTTTAGTACTCGACGGCCGCGCGCGTTCTTACGCGGCGTATCGCCGCGACCCTCGGCATCGATCCGCGCAACGAGGCCGAGTCTGTATTAACCTCGCGTCCTATCGCGGAATAAATCCGCCGCATACATACGCGGCGGATCGAGTGCAAAAAATATACACCTACATGTACATGTACATTTGTAGCGCAGAATTCTATATTTGCGCTGAAGCAATTGCATTTGTCGGTGTTCAATTGCTTCTAATTGATTCTGTGATTAAACTAATTAAAAACTAAAATTAGTTAAAGATTCACAGTTTGATATTTTGAGTATTTATTTTTTCGCATTTTTCTGTTGTGGCAGGTGGACAAAAACGGAGACGGCCAGATTGATATTGAAGGTAACTCACTGTTTGAATTCATCCCGCTATTGCTATACGAGTAATTAAGTAAAGCATTGCTCTGTGAAAATAGGGTTGAATGCATTTGCGTAAAGTGTCGTCCCAGAAAAGCTTGTGCAGTCCGCACAGGCTAATCAGAGACGACACTTTCCGCCTGAACTGAATTTTCGTCAAGAAGAGTCTCCTTTTGAACGAAAAAATACAATAAATGCGGAAAGTGTCGTCCTTGATTAGCCTGTGCGGACTGCACAGGCTAATCTAAGACGACACTTTACGCACATGCATTTAACCCCCTTTTCACATAGCGATGCTCATTTCTATTTTCACCGCCACGCACGAAGTTTGAGAGGGGGTATGTTTAAGTCACTCAGTCGGTCTGTTGGTTTTTCTGTACGTCGGTGTGTCTTATATAACATATTACAAGTCTGTAGAACGAATTTCTTAAACATTTCTCAAGCGGTTAAAATAAAAAATGCCATCACAATGAAGTGTAAATTTGCACAAATATATTTTACCCCGGTGACTCACACTTGAACCATTTGTATTTGAATATAGCAGGCACAGAGGGTGGGGTTTAAGTTAAGTGTTGACAAAGCTCTATGTACGTTTTCTTTTCCTATTACAATATATGACATTATGAACTGTTGTTGACGTTAATAATCAATAAGTCAAAATAATAAAAAGCACAATTCCGATTATTGTTATCGGTCAATTTTAACCAGACACGGGCATTCGGTTGTTCATTACGAGTTATATTAACATGTGTAATCGATAAAACAATCCGGTTGTGCCAGCGTCATTAAAGATGACTTCAATTTATTGGTAAGAGAGAGACTAGTTTTATGCATTATAACACGCTGGACTTTGCATGGTTTCTTCTTTTTTTTTCAGAATTCGTCGACATGATGATGGTTAAACCCGACATGGAACAGTTGAAGAAATTTTGAACAATGATTTGTTTTAGATAGACTTACTGACATGTTTTCGTTTTTGAAGTCTTAATTTCAGCTTTTTATGCATATGGTTTTGCCAATAAATACATTCTTAACCAATTTATGCCCAGCGTCTGGAAAAAGGCCTTGGCAAACAGTGTAGACCCAGATGAGACGCCGCATGATGCGGCGTCTCATCATGGTCTGCGCTTTTTGCTTAAAGGAATTTCTGTAATATAAGAATTATTCTAAATATAGAAATAAATATACAAGACATTCCTAATTTTGGAAATAAATTGATCCAATTTAGAAGGATGGGAGAGTCCACTAGGCATAAATAGGTTAATCAAATCAGTATACCGGAGCTCTAAAAAAGTGTTCCGTTGTTTGGCAAGACTGATGCAGACGTTTCTGTAAAATATGGATTTGATCCCATTATATGTTTATTTGAATCTACTTTGTTTATACTTGATGTCAATGTTTATGGACAACACTTTTTGTACTTTTTGCATGTATTTAACGCTGGTATAAATATCCACATCATACGACTAGTACTTTTAATTATTTCCGCCATTTAATTTCTTTATACGCGAACAAAACAGACATGCGCTGATGATTAAATTATAAAGTGTGTACACGTTAACCCATTTATGCCTAGTGGACTCTCCCATCCTTCTAAATTGGATCACTTTATTTCCAAAATTAGGGATGTCTAGTATATTTATTTCTATATTTAAAATATTTTTACAGAAATTCCTTTAAGCAAACAGCGCAGACCCCGATGAGACGCCGCATCATGCGGCGTCTCATCTGGGTCTACGCTGTTTGCCAAGGCCTTTTTTCTAGACGCTAGAAATAAATGGGTTACCAAAAGATACTTGTACACTAATTATAGAAAAAAAACGTCGAATTCAATTGTATTAGGTGTATTCACACGACACCATTTGAAAAAAAACATCATGCGAGATACTAGCATACAATGATTTTTATGAACGAAAGACAATTCGTTGGTAAATGATTTAATTTGTTACGATGTATGAAGTCATTTCAAAGCTTCAAATGCATCACATTTTTACTTGCCCTTTCGAAAACTTATATAAAAATAAGCTTAAAATGTGTCTGACATACTAAGAGCTTTATAGAAACTTGACGACAATTAAAGCGAGCAAAGACGTACAACAGGCGATCGCAACTTTACAGAAAATTAGTTATTATAGTTGATTTTTTTTCGCATCTTTTACCAAAAATAATAAAACATACATTCAAATCAGACTGCAAAACATGTAATAATTGAAAAGATTCAATATCAAGATTCAAATTAAACGAAATGGTAGAAGCTATTACACATTAAATATGTAAAATAAATGTTAATGACAAGTGTTTGAATTAACCTGTAATTGGACAAACTATAATGTTTCACAATTAGATTTATATAATATGTAAACCCTGTTGTTACAGACAAACCAGCAGAATGTTGATTTATCTGGGTTTCTGGACTTGGGATGTTTACAGGGTCGGTCCCGATCCGTTGTGTTTAGAATCCAGACTCGATAAGCCCGGGAGAGAAGCTCGTATATCCGGGTGTAAGGTCACATCTAACAATTAGCCATCCTTTGAGGTATTGGCGGGGAAACAAGTGTTTCATATCATTCTATGATGTACTAGCAGTCTCCGAATATGGTGATGGCATTGCCGGAAGTCTCCAAATTTGGTAACGGGTATATTTAGAATACGATGCTGGGGCTTGTACCAGAATTCGATTGGTCAAAAATGATGTCATTTTCATGGTTTTATTTAGAATTATTTTACGTCACTTCGTAATCGTCACATTGGTATAAACATCGTCACATAGGATGTATTTGTGAACATCTTATATGTATTATCATCTTCGCATTTGTCATCGTTGCCATATCCGTCGAGGACGTCATTGTCGACGTAGTCTGAGTACTGGTCGGCGTCGTCGGCGGCATTGTTTATGTGGATGAAATAAAAGTTGAAACGTGACGTGTGAATTGCAGTTTTTCTCCCAAAGATTTATATACACGGACCTTGACATAGTCGGGTCCGGCGACATTTGCTACACCTATCATCTGTAAGGGTAAACGGACAATAATACATTGTGTCTGCCTTTTGACACTTGTTAGAGTTGCCGGAAATTGTTTTGAATGCAATCATGTATTGTTTACCGCATGAAAATTAAAGTTGGGATAATAAGATACAAAACACGGACATTTAAGTGACTAATAATTATTGACTTGATAGCACGGCTTACCTAGGTAGAAAGAAAGCACACAACGATACCTTATTAAGGAAAACATGGTTTTAGACACAAATTGTCAGTTTCATTTCTAAATTGTGTCGTGTTCTGAGAAAACTGGGCATACTGCTTGTTCGTAAATTGTCATCTCAGATTAGCCTGTGCAGTCCGCACAGGCTAATCAGGGACGACAATTTCCGCTTTTATGGAATTTTTCGTTTAAATGATGTCTCTTCTTAGCGAAAATCCAGTTTAGGCGTAAAGTGTCATCCCGGATTAGCCTGTGCGGACTGCACATGCTAATCTGGGATGCCACTTTACGCAAATTCATTTTGCCCAGTTTTCTCAGAACGCGACATAATTAAACATTTTCCAACCCGTAGTGTAATGGTCACCAGAACTCAGCATAAAACGTTTTATCAAGAGGCAGAACTTCAAACCTGAGCCCGTATTCATCAACTTATTCTTAAAGTTAAGTCTAAAAAAAAAAGAATATTCTTCAAACTGCTTTTTCGAATTGTATGATATAATTCAATATGACACGACATTTAATATACATGTATCTAATTAAATAAGTCTTTATTTATAAAAAAAAAAAAAAAAAAAAAAAACATAAAAAGCAAATGCAAACTTTACAGCTAGTCTACATTCAACCGCTGAACGTATTTTTGGTTCTCAGTCTATTCTTTATCACAAGTCTATGAACGGATTGGAATATACGGGCCCTAATAATAATGGTGACTGGTGAATGACACACAAATCACGCCTATTGAATACACATTAAGCTGCGGTGTACGATGTATCACATATCCACTGGACGTTGAGTGTCAAATATTATGTTTTATATCGTGTAATTATCGTATAATACTGACGNGTGTACGATGTATCACATATCCACTGGACGTTGAGTGTCAAACATTATGTTTTATATCGTGTAATTATCATATAATACTGACGACCTGCCAAGACCACTGTTTAACAAAGCACACTTATTGACAGCCGAACATATTAATGTGCCATTTATTAATCCCAATAACCACTGGATAGTTATACGTCACAAACCTGTAAGAAATTACACTCATACAACGTGCGTTCAGTTGTTTGCCTCGTTTTGCATGCTGCGTGTTGCATATCGAGTAATGAGAACATTATAAACACCAGATGAAGCGTAAGTTTAATTCCTTTAACGAGACATTAACTTCGTACACGTAGCAATTCAAATGCTGCCATGGATACTTAAGGTAGCCAAAAAACGTGTTGGATATTAAACACAAACAGGTATGATTGTCTTTTCTATTTATTTTTTTAAATAACCGGTGTTTATCGAACTTAATGAATTAATTCTAATTCAACTTATATTAAAGTAAATCATACCCTCAAGTTTGTATTAAAAACTGAAATAACACATATAAACAATATGACATTAATTTAAGCTGATGATGATGATCCCGATAGGAATAATGCTAGTGATGATGGTAGTGAAGAAACATAGCTGTTGATGCATCTAATGGGAACATGAATGATTATAATGCGTACGATAGTGGAAATGAAGACGACAACGATAATAATAATGATGATGGTGCTTACAATTATGATTTATGTATTGGTTGTATTTATGACATGAATAAGGAAGATTGGAAGATAAAAATTCAACGACGACGACGACGGCGGCGGCGAAGACGACGACGACGACGACGACGGCGAAGACGACGACAACGACGACGACAACGACGACGATGATGATGACGAAGTATTATTTAAAAGTAATTATTTAAAATAAACAATGGTGGCGACATTGCAACAAAGAAAAGGCTCATCAAAAACAAAAGCTCAATGTCATTGAGAAACGAAACAAAACAGAAGCAATTTATTAGATGGATACAAATGCTTATGGACATTTTAACGCAAAGTGCTGGGAGGTAAAATGCACGCTTAATTACAGTTTGCAGTCATTATAAATAGTTAATATCACATATAACGAGTCACTTCGTTTTCTCAAAAGAAACAATTTTGGCCTAACGCTTTAAGCGTTTCATAATTTACAGTCCGCATAATTACGCAAGGACCATNAAGAAATTTTAGCTGCAACTATTTCATTGGCCAAATTAATACATTTTGTTCAGTTAAACAACATAAAATATAAAATATAAACAATATATAATGCATAAGATATGGTTGCAAAAATATTGTGTACTCAATTTTATTCAAACTTTCCATCATACATTCACAGCTGCCACAGCTTAATGAACTTAATGTGTTTTGACTGTAAAATAAGGAATTTCGGCTTATGATGGCAAGTCTTTGCAAAAATATGACACTTTGTCTGCTGTTATACTATAGCAGTAAGTATTTACACGTGTGAGAGTTATACTCCTCCTAAAGTGCTATGAGGATTTTGAACAAACATTCTCAGTTGAATTACCTTTTGTGGATAATTATAATGATAGGAATGTTGGCTTTGACTTGTTTTGACTAAGTTATTGTGGTTTGTCTCGTTACAACTATAGAATATATAGTCACCAAAATTGCTTGTAGTCAACTCCTCTTTAATTGTTGAGTCAGTCTAAACACTTGATTTGCATTTTTATTGCAGGTTTGCCTGTGCGTCACGAGGGTATGGAATCCAATACAAATATACACAATGATCGCTTTATTGTGATCGACGGATTGAGTCATCATCGGTCAGGAAACTTAATGACCTTGTTATATTGATACTAATGTAAACACATGTGTTGATCAAGATGTTGACACCGCAAATGTGTAAATCAATTTATGTTGACGCCACCTGCCAGATAATTTAGTGACCGTGACATAATGTTGATCGAGACATGTTGACAATGGGAACCTCTGATCGAGAGATAGGGGCAAATCCAAACCTTTGGGGCGATCGACAGATAGCAGCATCACGTGACAACTACTGTGAAGTTCCCGACAAGTTGACATCCCATAACAGCTTTAATAGCAACGATCAGGAGCAGTTCTGGTGCGACCTCTGTGGACGTGGTCTGCTGGACATGATTATATTGAAACAGCATGTTGCGGAGCTCATTGTTGATTAAATCGCAGACAAAAATGACACCTATGCCAGCCACACTTTACATGCAGACCTTTTGAGTAATCAGGAACATGTAACGGACGGAGATGTGAATACAAAATTAGAAGACACTACACTAGGTATGCTGAGATTCTGTCCTCACATTGTTTCCACTCTTTCCCCACATTGCTTGCACAAACAATAATTGCAAGCTGTCAATCGATTCCTATATTTCCATATTTCCCCGTATTTTCGACAGAAATTCTGTATATGTATTTCATAAACATCCTGTATTTCCATATTTTTCTTTTTTTTGATTTATTTTCATTATTTTTGCCCAAGTAGATGATCTTGGCGACAGATATGTGTCTGTTTTAACATTTATCAACCTGACTTCAGTATAATAATTGTTTTGTTGCTCCCTACGTTCGCCTCAAATCCAAATTATTATTTTTCACGTGTGCATTATGTTAGTAGGCAAGTTACCAGTTCAAAAGCATACACATCTTTAGGACAATTTGCTTTGAATTAATCAAAACACAAATAGAACTAAATATCAGGCTATTTTGTCTGGAACAATATCATCCTCATTAAGTCCAGACAGTGTTTGCTTTATAAATAAGACAAAGTTTAATTCACTTTACTTAGATGATCACTGCTTGAAGACCAATGCAGTGCCAATACCTGAGACCCTAACTTCTATGTGAAATTTAGAGGTCAATGGACAAATATGGCCACTATATAGCTGGCCCAGACTATAACCATTTACGTCCATAATGTCACGTGGAGTTTTGAAACTAGGTCTCGCTGTACAACCCAATAAAACATTCTCTGAACACTTGGTAAGTCACATTCATTGTCCAATGTTCATGAAACTTGGTCAGACAATTAGTAAATGATGTATATTGCAGAGTTTGTATAAGTAATTCAACTGGTATATACACCATTTGCTTTGAATTAAACCTTTCAAGGCGGTGACCCATGTTTAATTATGTTTATGTTTTATGTCACGTTGCATGTATTGTCCTGTATACGCAATTCGTCTCTTGCCTTTTATAAAAGAATATCAGATGTTAAAAAGAATTCCTTTACTGATATTTTGACTGGAGTTACATTATTATTATGTGTTAAACATGGTCACTCGAGGTCAAAATCTTATAACGTCACTAGGTAATATTTGATGTTATGAAAAGCGTAACTCTTACAAGTAAAATTGATTGACCTTTCATAATTGAAATTTATAAACAAATGCTTTGTCTTTGGTATCGTTATCAAGTTCGAATCTGGGTTGTTTGAGAAAACAAACAGATTTACTATGCGAAATAGAAGAAATGATTTGTTAACATTCTTGAAGTCGCATTAAGAGTATATATAAGTCTTTGTTCTAACAATTGTAACAGTGATATCACGAACTGGCTGGAAACTTGATCATGTATGACCAAAGCGACTTTTTGTAAAGCTTTTTTGTAATAATACAACATTGATCTGTTGGTTGTGTTTATTTGTCTTATGGAGTTATCCGGCTTGGATTACCTCAGGCCCATGTTTTCATGAAGAATTTATTTATTCTTAATACTGTTATTTCATTAAATTAAGTGTCTACTTACTTGATGTTTCACAGGTGCTGATGACTGTCAAGAGACTGCTGGGTGTAGGTACACGTGCTCAGTATGCGGGGCAGATTTCTCAGAGTTACCGGAGTTCAGAAAACACCAACATGTACACAAGGGAATAGGAATTATATCTTCAAATGAAAACGTTCTTCAAGTCAACAAGGGGATTTCGTCAAACGACCTCCCTAAGCATATAAGGATTTGCAAAGGAGAGCGACCGCATGTATGCAGCGTGTGTGGAAAGGGCTTTCTCTCTAGCTCCGCTCTCACTTAGCATATGAGAATCCACACCGGAGAGCGGCCACACAGTTGCGGCGCGTGTGGAAAGGGATTTGCCAACAAATCTAACAAGACAATCCATATGAGGATTCACACTGGAGAGCGGCCACACAGTTGTAGCGTGTGTGGAAAGGGATTTGTAACCAGATTTCATTTGCAAAGGCATATGTGGTGTCATACAGGAGACCGGCCACACAGTTGCAGCGTGTGTGGAAAGGGATTTGTCACCAGATTTCATTTGCAAAGGCACATGTATAGTCATACAGGAGACCATCCACACAGTTGCAGCGTGTGTGGAAAGGGATTTGCCTTCAACTCTGTCCTCACATTCCATATGCGGATACACGTGGGAGAGCGTCCACACAGTTAAAGCGTTTGTGGTAAGGGATTTACCACCACCTCAGGACTCACATTCCATATGAGGATTCACACGGGAGAGCGGCCACACAGCTGTAGTGTTTGTGGAAAAGGATTTGTCGCCAATTCAAACCTCACTCAACATATGAAGTATTACACAGGAGAGCGGCCACTCAGTTGCAGTGTTTGTGGAAAGGGATTTTTCACCAGTTCAATCCACACAAGGCATATGATGATTTACACGGGAGAGCGGCCACACAGTTGTGGCGTGTGTGGAAAAGACTGAATATGCATATGTGTTGTCATACAGGAGACCGGCCACACAGTTGCAGCGTTTGTGGAAAGGGATTTACCACCAGCTCAGGCCTCACAATCCATATGCGGATTCATACGGGAGAGCGGCCACATAGTTGCAGTGTTTGTGGAAAAGGATGTGTCACCAGTTCACACCTCAATCAGCATATGAGGACTCACACAAGAGAGCGGTCATACATTTGCAGTGTTTGTGGAAAGGAATTTTGCACCAAATCACAACTCACTCAGCATATGAATATCCACACGGGACAGCGGTTACACA
>VMBQ01011962.1:0-12765 GCA_007657795.1 Dreissena rostriformis | reverse complement strand
GGAATAACATTATGTTGTATGTATGCATATCTTTGAATGTGTCAATGCTTGACAATGCTTTAATACCAATTAGGTAACATATATATCTATGTCATTACCTTTAGCGCGCATCTATATGTACTTTGATGTTAATACCAATTTAGTAACATGTATATATTTTATTTCATTATTGCATTACCTTCAGCGCGCATCTACATGTACTTTGATATGCCATGCTTTGCTACTACGCGCGCTTTTAGTTTTTGGAGTTATAGTTAGTATTATTAATAAAGCTCCCCTTGCCCCTCTATATGTGTTGTTTGTCTTTCGTTTAAGTATAATTAAGCTTCTTAATTGTATTTAGAGGAAAGATAAACACACCCGCTGCCCCCTTTTGGGGCCTCAGTCCGGTCTTATCAAGTCACGTGATGGTTAATTACTGGCTTGATCGGCTGACTCTGTCCGGCAGTTTGCGCGCGATTGCCGTCAAGGATGCTTTGTTTTACCCACCCTCCTCTCTTTCACAGTAACTGCGGCGGTTTCATAATGACATTATCTTGTTTGTTTTGTATGTATGCATATCTTTGATTGTGTAACAATGCTTTAACAGGAATAACATTATGTTGTATGTATGCATATCTTTGAATGTGTCAATGCTTGACAATGCTTTAATTCCAATTAGGTAACATATATATCTATGACATTACCTTTAGCGCGCATCTATATGTACTTTGATGTTAATACCAATTTAGTAACATGTATTTATTTTATTTCATTATTGCATTACCTTCAGCGCGCATCTACATGTACTTTAATATGCCATGCTTTGCTACTACGCGCGCTTTTAGTTTTTGGAGTTATAGTTAGTATTATTAATAAAGCTCCCCTTGCCCCTCTATATGTGTTGTTTGTCTTTCGTTTAATAACACAACAATGGATTCGTACCTGATGATAACAATATATGGGTAATAAAAACCGTTGACCAGGATATTTGGATGACGTTACCGGAAAGTCCTTTGGGTTATATCGTTAATAAGTGAATATCATTATCATGATAAATGTGTGTTCAACGTTCTTAACTCTTCATTAAAACTGAACAAAAAAAAATGTGCGATTTGAACCACGCCACTTCCCTTAAACTGACAAACAATGTTTCCAGATGTTTTCATAGACATAGACAGGGCAAGCTCAAGCTTTATGCATGGTCATCCCACTGTTTGTTTGGTCTAGTTTGAGTCGAAAAACAAAATATATTTATGTTTTCTCATTCGCAAGATTGCACAAAGTGACGTATTGTGCCACTTTTACCCATGTCAGTTAAGGTACGAAAGCATTTTTATTTTACTTTTATTCTAAAATAACAACATAATAAAGTGAGATATTGTGTATTATTACTTACATTTAACAATAAGATTATGGCAACAATAAAGAAGGATACAATAAATAAAGGACTATTTACAAATGTATATGACAATAGTTCAATGCAAACGAACATGGGTATTAAAACTATACAATGCTTAATAACAAAACACACAAAATAACCCCGATCCATTCACATCTAACCAATAATAGCTGACCGTTTGAGATCAACTTCTTGAGATTACATTTCCTGTTCCGTGTCGAAGATTCGATTTTCCGTGTTAAGCTCTTCTGAAAACGCGTTCAAAAACGAAAACAAATGACAAATACGACCACTCCAACTTTGGCAATCGCTGCCAGTAATATTTTCGACGGCGGATGTGGTAGTGTTGCTTTTGTAGACGCCCATCCCACGCAGACCAATCTCTACAGCACATGCTGTGCTTTGTATTCTTTGACGAAAGTCCTCCAGTTGCTTGGATAAATCCACATCGTAGTCCTTCGTACATTGATCGTTAAAGTTGTGTATCGTAGACGCAAAACCGTTCAGTTGTTCCAGATATATAACATACGATTCGGTTACCTAAAAACATAGCATAGTTGATTGTTTTGTTCAGTCTTCAAATTTCCGAAATTATAAAATAAACCACCCGACAACTAAGTAGCAATACGTGTAAATTAACGGTGTTTATCCAAGATACATGTCAATATCAAATAAACACTTACAAGTATCACACGTATAAACAATAATGTCAGAATATATAATGTATTTACGTTTCAAACCTTGTTATCGCTTATCGGTGTCCTCTCCGATATAACCGTATCAAATTGACCAGGAAGCGTTGTCTTCTTTTCACAAAATATTGAGAGTAGTTTCGAGTGTTCCGACATCTGAAATATCCATACAACAGAATGATAACTCCAGATTTGATTTTCACCAATAGATTGTATATTATTATATTGACAGTGGCTTACGTCTCGGTGAATATTACACGATACCAGTGAATATTACATCGTATGTAACGAGCCACTCGTCAATAAGCATATATCACTGTATATAAGCAATACCGTGTCAATAAATGTGTATCAATATATAAATAAAGACATGTAGCTGTCAATATAACCTACTTACATATTTGGTAATATCTTCAATGCGCGCAATGAGTCCTGTCGTTCGTACAGATATATCCACTGAACTATCCGCTCTGGTTTCATTTATGACGTTCGTCTGGTCGTCGACGACGTTGCAAAGGGGAGTTCCGTTCTAAATACGTTGGAGGTTTGGAACCCAGTACTCTTGACGTGAAAAATCCTGTTACGGACTTGTTGTTTGGTAAAAGAACCGAAGCGATGATGGCAACGAATATGTGTGCTAATAATAAAAATAACATGTGTGTTAGATTATTATATCCTAAGTATATATGTAAATAATTATTTATGTGTTATACACAATTGTCCTTTATATCAATTATATCGTTGCATTACATTCGAAGTGTTCACAAAATAAATACATAATTATGGGAATTGTGTATGATAACCACAGAAAAAGATAAACAGATGTTAATGACACAAAATCTTCAATATGTAAAAAAACATTAGACTACGAAGTTGTACAACATCTTCTATATAGACTCCGTTGTAGATTGTTTCCTTTCAAAGGCATGGTTAAAGTCGACATATCAGTCTTTTATAATTTGATCGTAATTATTAAACTTTTACATTTGTTTTTAATATATAACCTAAGGCCATGGTTTTTCTTTCATATACCCGTCAGTATTTTTAGTTTCGGAAATTTAAGACTTAAAAAATATACCTACAAACTGAAGGAAACCGAAAGGGGTTTTCAATCGAAACTCCAAGGTACTAATTAATAACACAATCAATTAGTCTACTCGATAACATGTATATGATACGTTTGTACATATACATATTTCCTTTCGATTTCGATTATTATCACTACTACTACTAATTGATGAAATGAACAGGAAATTTACTCAGTCCAGATCATACGTAAAACATGTTTGTGTGATGTCATCCGGCCTTCCATGATATGCCCCTGAAGAACATTGTATTGACTTTGTCATGATGTTTCTTTAAATTTTGGTTACTTATTGTTTTGTTTTATCTCATTATTTTGTTCAATAATATATTGTTCATTATATATACTATATTACATATGTTAATATTTTGCATACTGATGGCGTTCCATATTCCCAATAAATATATTGTGTATACTGAGAATATATCTATATACTAAAAGGTAGGATGCGTTGTAACTTTGAAGACTATATTAATAAAATGTCATTTCGACGAATCTGGAAAATACTGATATGTTAGTACTGAATATTAACCCAGCCTTCCATCATTTATACTCTCCCATGCAGTAAATACCGGCATTGAAAAACAACTTAACTCAAGTTATACGAACGTTGTTACTTCTGTATTATGTATGCCTTCACTGTTCAGACGAACTTTGAGCTTCTCTCTTTCCACATGGCCATCTTTTTTCGTGGGGGAGGGGGTGCCGGCCTTTGGCATATGGGACTTTGTTTCACTTTCTTATTAAATAAGTAACTATTTAATTACAGAATTGTATTTATATATATGATTAAGACAATTGTTGTTGATCGTAAAATCGGCAATATGGAATAAAATGTTGTATTCAGGTTTACCAAAAGTTCAGCTTGGGTCATTTATAATTCCTGATATGTATACATGTTCCTTCACTTTTCAGTGGCCGTATTGTATTTGAATAAATTGGCGGCGACTTTGAAATCCACGGACATATACTTGTTTCATGGGAATACCATTTCGGTTTTCGAAATTTGTGTACGACAATTTTTTGGAGATTACCCAACGTCACCGCCATTTAATTTTAGAACCTCTCCTGTTTATATATCACCTTGAGATAGTGGTACGATTGTTTCAGTCATGTCTATATTTTGTGTCTCAGTTGCTTCATTTGCTTAATAGTCTGATATCTACTTTATTTCCAGCCTCTATACTGCATTTCCAGGTGATCCATTCTATCATTATATCCGGATTTTTGAAAACTAAGTCATTAAATGGCAGTTTAATTACACAGCTTAGCTTGTAAGTATATTGTTTCTTGAAAATCATTGAGAGTTTTCTTCTTTTGTATTAAACGATGAGCACACAATACAATTGAGATGACACAATCACAAACTTGAGGAATTGCATGATTTCAATGAAATTACTATTTTTACAATCCAGGTTAAGATTTCTAGTAACAGCTAATTCACTGACAGTAGATCTCATATCATAGTGGCTAAAATAGCATGCATTCAGAAGAATATTGTCTCATGCGATTGCATTTGATTCGACAAGCAACGCATATATCGAGTTACAATGAAAAAAACCAACGCATGAGTAATCAAACAATTTTATTACGAAAATAAAATACAAGTATGTAAACAAAACAAAACTAGTGTAAATAATTATTCATCAAAATGTGATTTTTATCACTTAAAGCAATTTTGTCCAATACGTTATTTTTGGAAAAAAACTTGCCTAACCAAGGTGGCCAGGGAAAGCTCAACAATACTACATCACAATTGAAAATAATCTGACTAACGCGGATTATAAAAGGGCGAGTTAGGATTCACCATGTACCATTTCAAGATGTTATTCGTATCAATGAATAGAATGCAACATGTTCTATTTAGAGCATAGTGACATGTGTTGAGTTTCAGTAACTTTATGACAACATTTACAAAGTATTTACATATAAACAACAAAGGCAGTTAAACAACAACGCATACCTGAGTAAGTTCGGAAAAATGACTAAATGAAAATGCAATTAGCTTGTGTAAAACATTGCTGTAAAATACATATCAATTGAATAAAAATAGCAGTGAGATAATAGTATATGGCACTGAATACACAAATCATTTCAGTTTGTATATAATATGATAGCGATGCTCTGTAAACTTCTTCTTTTATGAAACACTACATATCTTGTCCTAATGCAATCAAATCACGTTTAACTCCGGTAAACATCCGATATTTGTTTACAAGCAGTTTACACATGTCTACAGTTTTTCTCGAATCCGCTTGAGATATCAACGGATTTTTGCAGGAATCCGTCGGCAGAGCCCAGTCTTGAAGAGGTACTGGAATGTTCAATGATTTCATCCCGATTTCGACCTGGCACGCAAAGCTCAACATATTCGTTTTAATGTTCCCTAGAAACGGTTTTAATTCGGCAAAAGGACCGAGAAATATATCTAAATCAACCAGAATGTTTCTGAGACAACTCGATGCAATTCGCGATGTGTTGTATGCCAAATAAAGTTCTCCTGAAATCTAAGCAAACATGAAATTATATAATACATATTCAGAAAAATAACGTACGCGGACAAACATATTTCAACAAAAAAGTCGCATGTCACACTTTGAAACTGTTGTTATGAAATATTATTACTTCAATGGTTCCAGCAGGCCGGATTGGCTGTGATAATATTGCAAAGGTGTCATCTGATCTCGCAGTTGCGCACGAGAAAATTCCCCCGTGTATCTGCAATGAACCCAACATGTACGCTGTATGGTGGATAATGAACAATTCTTGATAACATAAACTCTTCAATTATGGAAATGTTTAACGAATAATAGTTTAAAAAAATATATATTTGCACAGTGGTGTTACTATCACTATAATATTAAATTGTGCATACCGAGGGACCATGTCAAATATAAAAAAAGGTTTGTACTCACAAGTTCTATTGAATTATTGATCTCATTCAGTATTCCCTCCGTTTGACGAACAAGATCCGATATTACGATGCGTATGTCCGTGGTTAACACTGGCCTATCGTCTGATATGACATTGCACGCAGATGACATCGAAGAGTCAAGAATAAAGCCAGATAAAAACGTTGTTTGCAGCAGGAGCACCGATGACAGTAAACAGACACCAGCAACTGAAAATCAGTTTCAAAAACGCATGCTGATACAAAAAAGCGTACATTTAATGTGTATTGAAATTGAATACCATATGACTTCTAATTTTGCTTATAAGGCCAGATATCTTAACGCATATTAACCGAACCGCATTTGTACAGTTATCATCAGGCAGAAGGATATCGACCACGATTTATTATTTTCAATTATTTTGTGATTTCTTTATTCAATTCATTGTAATATTATTGTTAAATGCATAAACTAATGTGTCGATTTGTATTGGTCATATGATCTTCCGACCCGGTCAGACTCGGGATTCCATAATGATAACCTTTCTGACATAAACCTGGCCATAAACTTTCCCTATTCAATCATGTTTCATTTAAATTAACCTAGATGATATTTAAACTTTATCTTTTTTTAAAACCATCATCTATTTATGAAATCGTAGATTTATAACTTAAATTTATTCTCTATTAGACCCCATTTTACAGTACAATTAATACACACTGCAAAGCGCTCAAAAGATGGACATCGTCAAATACAATTTGTATTCCAACCTTGTTTTAGGAACAGCATGTTAGATGCTCGTCGTTTATTCATGAGACTATTACCATTTCAAAATATCTTCGAACATATATACAAAAAAGATGTGGGAAATCCAGTCCCACGGCAAATATGATACATTTTGATGAAACCTGGTATTTTTACTCGGTTTAGTTTTGTTATGGTTCTCGTGACTTCAAATGAATTGGAATCTTCTGTTCTTTCATTCATACAATGCTGAGCAATTGTATCACATTACCGCATGTTTGTGATATCTTACAGGATCAAACAAGATTTTCTAACGCGACAACTTGAATATTGGCCTAAGACCAGTATCAGTTGATAAACACAACAACCCGGCGTATACGTTTCGTTTGTACGGATAACTCAAGTGTCTGATATTTATTTTTTTAATTTTATCATCAAATAAAAAAAGAAATTTCTGTCTGAAAATATGAGTATTTGTATGGTGATGCAGTTGGCAATTCAATACTATGAACAAGTATCTTTTTATGTTTCAAGTAAAAACACTTATGCTTCTGAACGCCAGTATTTGCTGCAACTGCTCGCGCCATTAACAGAAACTGTGATCATATCCAGCAATTTTAATCCATGGAACAAAAAATCCACCAGTATCCTTCTAGACGATTGCCCATCGCATGTCGGTGCCCATTGCTCATGCAGAAGCAGTGCCGCTATCCAGGCACAGTTTGGTATACCATTTGGTCGGAATGAGAGAGGGACCCATATAAAAGTACACCTGTCATATATAGCAGACCGCATGTTGACCCATGCAGGCTCCCAATATTGATTAATTATCCGTTGGAAAACCTCCGCAATTAAACGAGCTTGTCTGTATATATTATTAAAAGTACATATAATATTAATCATTTATGGTTTTATAGTTGTAATTCTGTATTTTATGAAAGTTTTTTTTATTGTACAGTCTTGAACATATGGTTGTAGTTATACTGAAATGCTGAACCAACGAGGGAAATACTGAGGCGATAATGTGGGAGTGCACTTGAGGACGCGATAACCGGTCGACTATGATTTCGATCACTTCACCTTTGGGCGACTTCCTTGATCAAATCCAGCGTCAAGAGTATGGTGATTGCATCAACGTTTTAAATGTTCTTTACTAGCACGTGTCAGTCTTAAAAGCTTTTTGTCCACTTTCATTTCAAATATAAAGACATTCTTAAAATAATAACATTCATTTTTTATTTTTTTTTGACTTTTTTTTAAATGAAACTTTTTTTTTAAATATATACATTTAACCAATATTTCATGTTTGTCTTTTTAAATGGAAATCGTCGTATTTCACATGATTGTTGTGTAAGTTTCAACCTTATGAGATTTATGAATATTGGCGCTTCTGGTAAGGTATTGCAAGATTAGATACTAATAAACATAAATGTATACAAACGAAAGAAAGAGGAAAAAATCTTGTTGTTATAATATTTCACAATCATTTTTGTTGCAGAGTTTTGCATTCATTTCCATTTAAAAATACGCAACAGACCGAAGTTGCTCTTGACTTAAGACAAAACTTAACGTACCGATACAAACCATTCAAAAAATTCTATATATGTTTTATGAAATATGAAATGCGATTAATAATAAACAATCTATATACAGGTTTATGCCTTGAAAGCAAAATCATTTAAGTTGGTTATACAATCAGTATGATGCGGATCTCGCATGTGTTTGGCTATGTAATCCGTCGTACTTTTTCTTTTTTCTGTTTATTGTTATGCCAAATGATGTAGATATCCGCATGTTGACATTGTGTTTCTGGTGTGAGCAGATTATACTGATCATATTTATTTTCTGGTTTCACGTATTTTAACTGGTTTTCTCAAGCTTTGTTAATCACTTACAACATATTTTGTGTATGTTTGTATTGTTACTATAGCTATTATATAATTATATCACTAGTGATTTCGTTCTTCTCAAAATCATAATTAATATTGTCAGTATCCGTAACATCAGTGTATATAAATGATTATAATTATACACGACAACACGATAAAAAGGGCGTTGATACGACAATTATGATATTAGTAGCCCTGGTTGCCGTTCCAGCGGGTCGCTTCTAGCGATCTTCAAATCCGAAAACACACCATCCCAAAAATACAACAAATATACACACCAGAAAGGGAGCCGATACGATAAGGATGATATTTGTCCCACTTGATTTCGTTCCATGATACTAAGCTTAATGTGCACTTGTACAATTAACATAAAGAATGATTGTTTTTGCAGCAAAAACACCTATAACAGTAAATTACTAATGGAAAAATGCATTTACCTTTTTTTTTACATGTCTTATGCTTTAAAATATACGTATCCCGTCACACTAGATGCAATGTACTGAGTTTGGAAACCCCCGATTATCTGGCGGTATACATCGTTTTAAAATGTTATTACATATCAATCGTTATTATTTAAACGAACAAGTATTTTCCATTGTGTCATCTTACTTTTCATTCAACATATGTTCTGTATAAGGGGTTTGAGTCTATTTTTAAGTGCAAAAGACTTTAAGCTCTGTATTACACATGAAGAACAACACTACAACCACAAGTTGTCAGAGGCGTACAAGCACATAAATAATAGTTTTAACAATACGAAGTTTAACAACTTATTTTGTAACAAAATACAACACCTCAATCGTAGTAAACATGCTAGATGAATTCCATCTTTTGTTAATGTTTTTAAACTAATCTGATCAGAGTTAAAACTAAGAAATACAAAGGTCATAACGGAGAGACCATCATGATATACATGTACATGTATTTGATACAGTGTGTTATCAAACATCGGGACATGATATAAACTCAACAATGGATTTGTACCTGATTTATACAATTGATGGGTCATTAAAACCGTTGACTAGGTAATATTTGGAAGACCTCAATGGCCAGCCCATGGGCTATTAGCATTTATAATTGAATATAATTATCATGGCAAACGCTCGTTTAACGAACTTCCCTCTTCATTGAAACTAATCAAAACTGCACGTTTATATCCATGTAATAAATCTTAAACGCTGTTTCCAAATGTTTTCTTATTCATATTCATCAGGCAAGCTTGAGCTTAATGCATGATCAATCTCATTGTTTATCAATTAAGTCTAGTTTGAGTTCAAACGTATTTAATATTTTCTTATTCGCAAGATTTCACAGAATGACATAATCGCAGCATTTTTACCAATGTCAGTGAAGGTAATACAGATGATTTGTAGTTTAATTCTGAAATAACAACATCATTGTGTAAATTATGTTTTATTCTTGTTTTAATGTAACAGTAAGAATATGCCTACAATTGAAACGCAGACAATAAATAAAGGACTATTTATAGATGTATAAGGCAACAATGCAACGCAAATGAACACTGTTTTTGAAATCAACACAATGCTTAACAATGAAACACACACAATTAATGTGATCCATACACCTCTAACCAATAATAGCAGACCGTTTGAGATCAACATCTTGAGATTGGATTTCCTGTTGCGTGTAAATGATTCGATTTTCTGTGTTAAGTACTTCTGAAAACGCATTCAAAAACGAATTAATTTGACAAATACGGCTACTCCAACTTTGACAATCGCTGTCAGTAATATTTTCCAAGGCGGATGAGGCAGGGTTGCTTGTTTGCATGCCCATTCCACGCAGACCAATATCCACAGCACAAGCTGTGCTTTGTATTCTTCGACGAAAGTCCACCAGTTGCTTGGATAAATCCGAGTCGTAGTCCTTCGTACATTGATCGTTAAAGTTCTGTATGGTAGACGCAAAACCGTTCAGTTGTTCCAGATATACGGCATACGATTCGGTAGCCTGAAAACATAGCCGTTGAGTGCTTTTGTTCAGTCGTCACTTTTCCGTAATTATAATATAAATCCCATGCTAACTAAGCAACAATACTTGAAAATTAACGGCTTATATTCAATAAACATGTAAACACACGGATGAACAATCATGCCAGTATGTGTGATATATTTACGTTTCATACCTTGTTATCGCTTATTGGTGTCCTCTCCGATATAAGCGTATCAAATTGACCAGGAAGCGTCGTCTTCGTTTCACAAAATATTGAGAGTAGTTTCGAGTGTTCCGACATCTGCAATATCCATAATACATTAGCATGCATACAACATAAGTTTAACTCTGGACATTTTCTGAATATGATGTAATATTCATCAGTATAATATAATATATCGACCTTGGTTAACTTCTTGATAAATATTACATGATAATGGTGAATATCACATCGTTTTTAATGGTCCACTATCGATACGTATAAAACAATGTATACATGTATAAGCAGAAAAATACCTATAAAAGCTACATCATACTCGATGGCCCACAGGCTAATAACAGTTTATCAATATATATATATATAAGAAATATAAATTATGTCATTATAACCTACTTACATATTTTGTTATAGCTTTAATATGTGCAATGAGCCCTGCTGTGCGTTCTGATATATCCAGCACACTGTCCGCTCTGCTCTCATTTATGACGTTCCGCTGGTCGTTTACGACGTTGCACGGGGAGCTCCGTTCTGGATACGTTGGAGGTTTAGTGTCCAGTATTCTCGAAGTGGAAAACCCAGTTACAAACCGTTTGTTTGGTAAAAGTACCGAACCGATGACGGCAGCCAATATGTGTACTAAAAATATGTGTTCGATTAATATAAAAACGTTTACATTTTACAGGTAAATTAGTGTTATTTTGTTATATAAAAAAACTCCATATTAACAAATCTTGCGTTGCATTGCATACAACTTGTTTAAAAAAAACTGCAACATCCTCGGTAATTGGCATAATTGCCACACAGATAAGTTAACAAGATTTTAATTATAAAATGACCCAAAATATTTCACGTTTAACAGACATGAAACTTGTAAGAAATCTACAATACTCTAGACTTTGTAGTAGCTTATTACTTTTCATCATCATGGCAAATGTCGAATGTTGGCAATTAAAATATTGTTAATTATTAAGTGTTGATTATTTAACTTTTTAAATAGCTTATTAACTGTATCGGCTTATATACAATCAGCATCGGTAAAATAATATGTTTAGTTTCGAAATTTTTATTCTAAAAAAATACCCCTACCAACTGTGGGAAACTGAAAGTTGCTGTCGAAAGTCCCAGCTAACTAATATTGTATCACTAATTCATTGCGTAAATAAATTACCAGATAAACATTATACCTTTGTAAGTACTATTTGTAGTATCGCGTAGTTACTTTCAATTTATAATGGACATTTTCAGTCCAGTTCAGATGAGGTTGTAAGCCATTTTAAATGTCTGTCGAGCTGTCATTAAATGCCACGAAGTTAAGATATTTTTTTAGTTAAAAAAATGTTTATGTAAGATTATTTGTTACATATGTTTTTGTTTAAGATCTTTTTCGTTTAATATTACATTTTCAAAATCATCTACTCATCAATTATAATGCATGTTGTATTTTATACATACTGAAGCTGATTCATATTCGTAGTCGATTTATTGACAAATAGTGTTTATAATAAGAACATGCTTTAGGAGATTACACGTTATGTAACTACGAATACTATATTTATCAAAATATATTTCTTTTTTAAATATCATCTTTTTAGCGATGGTTATGTTGAAAACCCGAACACCACGAAACTTAGTGTATCTGTATAAACTGACATTAACACAATTCTCGTCTGAAATAATTGATAGCTAAATCAAAATGATGATTTGCATTTGGTTTCCATTATCATTAGTATTATTATTATTATTATTATTATTATTTGGTATAGCAAGGAACAATGTTAAATACAAGATTAGTATGGTATAGTTCTATTGAACAATTGATTGAATTTATGATTACGTCCGCTATACGAACAAGAGTGGACTTATTAACACTGGACTATCCTCAAATCTGACGTTGCATGATGAGGACATAGA
>VMBQ01011960.1:0-19884 GCA_007657795.1 Dreissena rostriformis | reverse complement strand
ATCATGTAAACTAGCAACCAATGCTGAACCACATTATGTACACTAGCAACCAATGCTGAATTACATCATGTAAACTAGCTACCAATGCTGAATCACATCATGTACACTAGCAACCAATGCTGAACCACATTATGTAAACTAGCAACCAATGCTGAACCACATCATGTACACTAGCAACCAATGCTGAATCACATCATGTAAACTAGCAACCAATGCTGAACCACATCATGTAAACTCGCTACCAATGCTGAATCACATCATGCACACTAGCAACCAATGCTGAACCACAACATGTAAACTAGCTACCAATGCTGAATCACATCATGTACACTAGCAACAAATGCTGAACCACATTATGTACACTAGCAACCAATGCTGAATCACATCATGTAAACTAGCAACCAATGCTGAACCACATCATGATCACTAGCAACCAATGCTGAACCACATTATGTACACTAGCAACCAATGCTGAACCACATTATTTACACTAGCCACCAATGCTGAACCACATCATGTACACTAGCAACCAATGCTGAACCACATTATGTACACTAGCAACCAAAGCTGAATCACATCATGTACACTAGCAACCAATGCTGAACCACATTATGTACACTAGCTACCATTACTGAACCACATCATGTACACTAGCAACCAATGCTGAACCACATAATGTACACTAGCTACCATTACTGAACCACATCATGTACGCTAGCAACCAATAATGTACCACATTATGTACACTAGCAACCAATGCTGAACCACATTATGTACGCTAGCAACCAATGCTGAACCACATTATGTACGCTAGCAACCAATTCTGAACCACATCATGTACACTAGCAACCAATGCTGAACCACATTATGTACGCTAGCAACCAATGCTGAACCACATAATGTACACTAGCTACCATTACTGAACCACATAAATCCCGACACCTGTTATTCTGGAGAAAATTGTTAAATCCAAGCCCTGTTACTTCATCAAAAATCAATTGAACAGAACGAAACTTGATCTTTACCTGTAAGTCATATAGCAGGGGTGTGATTGAGGCCAAGTAAGAGGGGAGGAAAATTCTGTCGACTGATTTTGATTACACGATTCGCGCGCATAACGCAATGACAAACCTCAAAACAAACATTAAAATAAACAATTCATAATTATATTTAACATAGTGAGGATGCAAAGTAAACAGTATTTATTGTGATCAAAAACAGCAGTTTTTTTTAATGTATTGGATTTATACAGTAAATGAACAAAATTGAACTTATTTAATATCACATGGGGGAACATTAACAAATATAATCAAACACACTTGAGTGTTCTTGCTGTGTTAGTGGTGTTTTAAACTGAGTTAAATTAATATATTTAATGTGTTTACCTTTCAAAATATTGCATTTTACATCTTCAGTTCAATGCTATTTCAGTTAACTGAACAGCGTGACAAACATAATAAAGCAGAATATGCATATGCATCTGATTATACACAGATTCACTAACTTATAAATCAAATCATGTTTGTCTATTTCCATTTTCGAACGATACTCTTCTAAATTGTTTTACTTTGCGAGTAGACTGAACTCCATTCAATTTGCAAACACTGGTTTCCGTGACACAAACTCACTGTGCACATTTGTAAACAAACTATGTGTTGCTTGTATCTCAAACGTAGTCTTTATTGTTGACAAACATTTTTCATTATTCCAATCTAACTACATGATGTCAGTCGTTTATTCGATTGATTTTTGTCATTTCAATCATGTTAATTTTCGCTTCACTACGGCGCCATTTGCAAACAATTACCACAGAAATACCAAGCTCATTTTCAAAGACCGATTTCAATTGGTAGATTGGGAAACGACAGCCAATGACATCGCTCGTTTCTAAAATGCTTAGACAGAATCTACCAGTGTAATATGCGGAGAGATTTCGCGGGCCGCGGATATTTCGGGCCGCTAATGAAATACGTCCGCGGAATCGGTGGTACCCCCTATCCCCCAACATTTTTTTTACAAATTCACGCGAATCTCAGAAATGACCCCCGGGAAAACCCGATCCGCGGAAATCCGCGGAAAAATCACACCCCTGTATAGGTAACTCACACACCAATAATCAATATCTGAAAGCCTTCAAGAAATAAACTCCGGAAATTAAATGCCTGTCTGCCAGACAGACAGATAGTGCGACTGCTATATGTCACCCAACCCTGTATTAAGTATCAGGACAAAGTCACAAAATGTCAATTTCAAGTTAATTGAACCATTATCAAAAGTTGATTTACAGTACCTTTGACCATCAAGAATCTACCAGAAAATAAAAACGACTTGGAAAAGTAATACCCTTACAAAAGGGAAGGAATACCCTTACAAAAGGAAAGTAATACCCTTACAAAAGGGAAGGAATACCACTTATGACATCTCTGAAAACTTGAGATATGAGAAAACTGACAACAGCAAACATTAATTCTAGCTGTTCAGTTGGATATATAGGTGTGGGCAAAAGAAGTAGTTGTATTTAAGGTCTCTAAAAACCTTGTAAGACTATGAACATAACATTTCTTAAATGTTGAAACTGTCACCTTGATCTGTCTTCGTAGCCGGTTTCCAGTTTTCGGCGCTAATGATAGGCAGACAAACCTGGCCTTTTTCATCTATATTAGGGTGATATATTTTCGTTTTAAAAGTTACTTTGGGTGGCTTGAATGGATATTCGGCTGGAAAGTCAATCTGTATTTTGAAAGCTCCTTTGTTGTACGCCTCACAATCCTGCAAACAAAACAGACACATGACATCATGTGTGTAACTTATTAACACAATTATACAAATCACTTCACAGTGACACTTTCTGGTGCCATAAGAAGAAACGGGTCAAACATATCAAATTTACCCAAGTGTTACATGTACATTTGTATTCAAAACTTTTCTTTGTTTTAAGGTGCTCTATGTCATCGGTATATTCATGAGACAAAATAAGACATACCACACACATCATATACAGAGACTTTTCAATAATTGCCAATTTACCTGTTGTTTTAAGTATTTTTGCAATTAGTTAATTAACAAAACATGAGTATTGTAAACATGAGACAAGAAAATACAAGAAGAGAGATCATTATACTCACTGGTACAACAAGACCCTGCCACATTAGAATGTTTTGTTCATCAACATTGATATTCTTGAAATTTTTCAAGCCTGCTTTCCGTAAATCTGCCAGCTCCTAAAACAGTTACATAAAATGTTGGTTAATGGTCATTTCAAACCGTAAACATTACTATTTATCATTAGTTGCAAAGGCTCTCAATTATTCGACTACTTCCCCAAATAAAACAGTGTCTGTTGTCCTCTTAAATGTCAATATTGACCAAGAAATTGGCATCTGAAAGATATATTATTATTAACTAATAACTACATGTATTGCTTGTATGGTTATTATATAGCCAAAACTTAACATTTTTTTATTGTATTTTTGTTGTTGTTTATTGATAAAGTGGATTTGTTATGATAAAATAATTATGATTTAATTTGATCTGATACTTGGCATCTACAAAATTTCACACAAGTTAGGCTAAATATGCTTTTTGGGATGTTCTTTGTTAATTTCAATGTTTTGGAATCAGAAAAATTATACGTGACAGGGATGGAAACTAACTTTTTACTATTGGTTGCCCACACGGGCAACCGTCTTTAGTATTTTGGTTGCCCAGCTAAAGAGTTACAAGCCCGGAAATATGTACATGTCGTGTCATGTGTATCTAATATTATTCTTTAAATACAATAACAGATACTTAAAGGGACTGTAAACCATGAATGACGAAAAAAGAAAAGTTCTAAAATACCGTATTTTTTTTACAATTATTAGTTTATATCGATTAAAATATCATGACTGGTATATTACATTACTTGAAAAAAGTTCATATTTTCAGTATATTCGGTAATAAAATTTTGCGATGTGAAATCGTGAAAATAGATGACATAACGATATACACACTATAAATAACGCAAGAAGANAAAAAAAATTTTTTTTTTTTTTTTTTTTTAGGGGAAAATCATTTTTGGGGGAAAAAATTCTGTCAGAGGGGAAAAAAATATCTAGGGGAAAGGGCCGAAATTCGGCGGGTCTTTCAGAAGGAAAAAACCCTGCAATCCCCACGGTGGAGCGTTCTTTAGATCTCCCCCATAGACACCAAGTACTGGGTCCAAGGAAACAGACTTGAGAGCGTTTCAAATAAGCCTTAGGCTTTGGATGCAATCGAGCTGAAATAAATATGTTTAAACCAATTTAACCCTTTCAGTGCGGGAACCGAATTTTGAAGGCCTTTGCAAACAGTTTGGATCCAGATGAGACGCCACAAAACGTGGCGTCTCATCAGGATCCAAACTGTTTGCTATTCTGATAGTATTCTTTGAAAAAAATCAAAGAAAATGCTAATTTTAGAAATTCAGCAGACGACATTTTAGCAGATGACAAATTTCCCAGCATGCAAAGGGTTAAGATGAATTCGCAAGATACACAATGTTTTGAAAGGCTGATCGGTGAAAGACTGTATATTATTAGCCTACATACCTGCAATTTTTATATTATTTACAAAGACTCCATTCAGACTGTCGTCATACAGCCTATGTTGGTTCCCAGCCTGCCTCACTATTCTTGCGTGACATCGCGATATACAGGCACTCTGAATGTACTTATCAGAGTCGATCACAAAGTCCACCTTGTCCGCACTGCGTCCGATAATGTATGTAACATTGAAGAAACTGAAAATATAGAGCTACATATATTTTTTCCAGTCAAGGAGTTTTTTTATGAAATTTTGACATCATGCTTAAAATAATTATACAGACAAGAAGATTTGCTCAGAAGTAACTTACTATGCTGTGTTGATTGCCTTCCTCATTCACCTACCCTTTTTTTATTGTGCAAACATTGACATATTTCTTTCATGATGCTGTTTTCATAATCAGGAATAAGAATGCAAATTTTGAAGAAAAACAAGTGATGTGTTGTGAAACACCGTGTCCCCTTTTGAGGGATTTTGACCCATATATTTGACCCTTGACCTTTGAAGGATGACCTTGACCTTTCACCACTCAAAATGTTCAGGTCTATGAGAAACAAATGCATGCCAAATATCAAGTTGCTATCTTCAATATTGCAAAAGTTATGGCCAAATGTTAAAGTTTGTGCAAACAAACCAACAAAGCAACCAAGCAAAGAACCAACAGACAGGGCAAAAACAATATGTCCCCCAGTAAAGACTTGGCAGTGATTTTTTTTGTCCAATTAGGAAAAGTACCCGTACCGGTTCAATTGGGAAATATTGAGTTGCAAAAACCTGAAATTGGGAAAATTCGCGTCGTGAAATCCTCAAATTGGGAAACTGTTGTATTTGATTTTTTGCTATACCTTTAAATTGAGGATAACTGATGTCAAGTTGTCAATATTATATTAACTTAGGTTCTAACCATAGAGCTCAGGGCCCTCAATCTGTCAAATCCATGGCCGAAATTCGGCCGCATTCCCCCCCCCCCCCTGAAAAGTATACTTTTTTCCCCTTTTTCCCTGATTATTATATCTCAATTCTATTTTAATTTAATCTTGTCAAACATACTCAATTATGAAAAAAGCAATGAATATAGTGCAAACATGTACAAATGTTATAATTAGAGAGTAAGTAAAAAATCCCCCCAAAAGGGAAACGCCCCGAAAATTCCCCCTGCTATGGGTAACCGCTTCCCCTAAAATGGATTGAGGGCCTGGAGCTGCATAAGTAAATTAACTAAAGTTGCATTTTATTTAAAAAAAAAACAAAAAACAAAAAAAAATTGTTTACCTTCAATTTGGAAATTTGAAATTTTTTCGAGATTGGGAAAGTGCCTTTTCCAGAACTTTACAAAGAAGGAAAAAAATCGCTGCTGGGGGACATAAAAAGGGGAACTTCTTAAGTTCTAAATCAGTATTAAAACAGACTGTCCAATGCTCTTAATACTGGTAATAATGTAGTCAGCTTCACAACACTGTATCTTAATATGCAGTTTACAAAATATTTCATAATGATGATCAAAAAGACGCAAGTACATGTACAAAATAGTTCACATCAATTGCTGGTAAACAATGACGGAATCCTTTTTTTTATTCTATACTAGTCAAAATAATTATACATAGTAAGAAAAATATAGACAACAAATTATGTTATTGATTTATTTATGGAAAAAAGCTTGCCGATCAAAATGATTTTGTTTCTGTTTGACTAACGTTATTTTTTCACATAATACAGCATTGTCACATGCAGAATTTGATGCACAACTGATTTTCTGCTACCCCCAACTAGCAGTGAGGAAGGAATATAGCTTGCGTCCTTTGTAGGGTTCACTTAACATCATCACTATTGCATTAAAAGATATTTGTAAAACTATATTGAAAATGAAAGGGAAACAGTTATCTGTAAGACTAGAAATAAACCCCATTCCCCTGCATAATCTCAGAGATTTCCCAATTGTTCAATCATCACTCGCCATCTAACTTCCCACTGCCATACCACTTCAAATATCCTTCAACCCTTAAATTTCCTGCTCAGAAGCAAAGTGAAAATGGCTTTATGCAGTCTGTTCAGGTTTTATGCTGTTTGCTGCTCATCAGTAACTAAGGGTTGGAAATGAAGCTTCGAAAATTTGAATCTAGTAAGAAAGGTCTTTAATTTAATTTGATTTTTCAAGGGAGTAAAATAGCGTAAAAGTGCAAATTTGAGTGGTAAAGGTAAAAATGAAGTTCAACAAAGAGCGGAAAGTCTTACTCCATGGTGTCAGCTACTCCAGCCTTGCTTGCCTTCTGGCCAATCCGGCGCAGATGGAACATCGACAGGCCATTGTTGTTTTGATTGACTTCCTTGTCGGTCATGGTAGATTTGGCTCCAAACAGTATTCAAAAGCCCTTATTCAAGCCTGAAAAAAATCAATTATCTATTCAAATAAAGAAATGATTCAAATGCAGAAGTTATTTTTTACAATATTAATTAATAAGCAATTAAATTTTGCCAAAAGGAGGTTAATCTCGATCACATGTTGGTCTATAAGTAAGTTAAGTTCCATAACTCTAGCAGCAGTACTTTTTTGTAATTTGCGAAACAAATCCCCCCCCCCAAAAAAAAATATTTTGGCTAAAAGGGTCACAACTCCAGGTGTCATCCGAGCCTAAAATTTAAGGGAGAAGTGACTGTTTTATGCAGATGTAATGAAAGCTTTCAACTAATGGAGGCCAGTTAACTGGTGCATATTATCCAATTAACAATGTTGTTTACTTGCAGTGATTTTTTTGGTTGTATATTTTACAGTCTGTCGCGTTTTGATTGGGAAAATACAATGTAACTACATGATGTCAGTCGTTTTTTGGATTGTTTTTTGTCATTTCGATCATGTTAATTTTCGCTTCACTACGGCGCCATTTGCAAACAAATTACCACAGAAATACAAAGCTCATTTTCAAAGACCGATTTCAATTGGAAGATTGGGAAACGACACCCAATGACATTGCTCGTTTCTAAAATGCTTAGGCAGAATCTACCAGTGTAATATGCAGAGAGATTTAGCGGGCCGCGGATATTTCGGGCCGCTTATGAAATACGTCCGCGGAATCGGTCGTACCCCCTATCCCCCAACATTTTTTTTTTCGAATTCACGCAAATCTCAGAAATGACCCCCGGGACAACCCGATCCGTGGATCCGCGAAAAAATCACACCCCTGCATACGATGAACTTAAGATTAAGTTACGAGAAGAAGAATTTGAGATACAAATCTCAAAGGACAGAGGAAAGCAGAAGTGTAGCAGAGTTTAGCAGAACGCTCTGAACGCTAAAGACGAAGGAGAAGAGTTACTGAAGCAACTTATAAAAAAAATGAAGGATTTAGATTTAAAGGTTGATGACTTTAAAAACGAGCGAAACCTAGAAAGCTTGGACCATAGAAACAGAGATACAACCAGAAACAGAGGGGGTTATCGATGTTAAGGGCGTGGAAATCACTATGTTCCAGATAACCGCAGTAAAAATGAAGGGAGCAATATACAAATGACAGAAAGGCCAACAGGCACCTCAGAAAATAACAAACATTTAAATGTTTAGACGCCACTGTTGGGGGTCAAACAGACAGTGTCGAGAGTGGAGACCACATCCAGAGTGGTGACCCGAACACAAAGAGACATACCAGGGTTTTTTTTACTAAGAAAGTGACGCTGATATTCGGCGTCTTTCCCTACCAGAATTTTTTCCCCTCAAAATAGAACTTCCCCAAAATATAATATTTTCCCCTCAAAGAAATGTTTGTCTTCCTTTGGGTCAGTCGACACTTATCCAATTTGTACCATGTACAACGATCTCGCTCTCTCTCTCTCTCTCCTGACGAACACACAAAACTGGGAACCCCAGTGATTCTAATTATAGCAATTAAAATACGTCATGGAAATTTTATCCCGGCAAGCCGCAACTGACTGTAATAATCACGTGACTATTTCACTGGATTCCGATCTTGCGGGAGTAGGGTATTTCGTAAATTAATAACCGGAAACCAGTCAAATTTTCATCGGGGTTACATGTATGTGAAAGACAAGATGTTGACGCGAAAACTGAAAATACGTCTCACAATTGGCGTTTTTATACAAAAAACTAAAATGTTCGTACTCGGAAAATACCAAAACAATCGACACATTNTTTTTTTTTTTTTTTTTTTTTTTACCCCTTAATTTGGAATTTGTGAGTCCCATTTGGGGAAAAAAAGTGGTAATTTCGGTTGGGGAAGCAGCCGATATTCGGCTACTTCCAAGAAGGGTTTTTTGGCCCTGTCTGTAAAGTTCTTTTATGTTCGGTACTGAAACAGGTTTGACAGATTTCATTCACAAAAAACATTTCCAAAAATTCCTTTCTCACCTATAACTTTGCCATATAATGAGGGATTAAACAATAACTTGGCACACATGAAAACCATTATTAGATTACATGTTGTGTGAAACCTGTGTCTCCCTACCCTGTGACATGTGTCTCCCTACCTTAAAGGTAGAGTTTTCTTTTAGAGGTCAAACATCAAATTTTGCCATAAAACAGCTTGAAATTTCTGTCCTAGCCATAACATTGCCATAAATTGATGAATTAAAAAAAAACTTATCAAATTTGTAAACCATAATTAGATGACATGTCCCATGTAACACCCATCTCTCTTCCTCAAAGGACAAGGTCATACTTGCAGGCCAAAGATCACTTTTTGCCATAAAGCAGCTTATCTGCACTGCAACTTTGACATATATCCTGCAATTAAAAAAAAACTCTTCCACAAATGACCACCATGAGGAGACGGTTTGTTGCATGTAACACCCCTCTTAATACCTCAAAGGTCAAGGTCACTTTTAGAAGTCAAAGGTCAAAGTTTGCCTTAAAACAGTTTTTTGTAGTAATGTTTAGAGACAAAAGTGGAATGTGCGTGCATATGTGTCTGCACAGTTGTCCTGTCTGGTTAAGAGTTACTCTGTCCGCGAAGGAGACCACAAAACCTCGCCTGACTAAATATCAGTCGGACAGGATAACTCCTGACCAGACTGCGCTAATGGGCAGGCTCGTTTGGAGTTACGCTGGCTGCATATGACATAAGACTAATGGGCAGGCTAGTTTGGAGCTACGCTGGCTGCATATGACATAAGACTAATGGGCAGGCTAGTTTGGAGCTACGCTGGCTGCATATGACATAAGACTAATGGGTAGGCTAGTTTGGAGCTACGCTGGCTGCATATGACATAAGACTAATGGGTAGGCTGGTTTGGAGCTACGCTGGCTGCATATGACATAAGACTAATGGGTAGGCTGGTTTGGAGCTACGCTGGCTGCATATGACATANTTGACACATTAGTGACTGTAGCATTCCCTTTGCTAGGCTCCATGTTTGTTGATAAGTTGCACAATCATTGTCGTAAAGATAAACAAAAAAGAAATTCCATCTGCTAATCCTTTGTGTGTATGTTTGAGAATCAAATCACTCGTATTTACCTAAATAAACATTAAACAATCATCGAAAGATTTTTCAATTCAATGTAAATATTCAACCGGTGCCCGCCATTGTAGTTGCTAATATCACTGTGTAACATAGTGGGTGGGGTAAACATAATGAAAAACGCCGGAATAAGCAGCAGAACATTTAAATATAGGGGTTTATTGTATGAACCTTCATT
Organism: Dreissena rostriformis; assembly: GCA_007657795.1. Lineage (NCBI taxonomy): Eukaryota > Metazoa > Mollusca > Bivalvia > Myida > Dreissenidae > Dreissena > Dreissena rostriformis. The sequence continues at coordinate 9,674 of VMBQ01011960.1, read as the reverse complement.
TCTAAGGTAAGATAAGATGATTAAACTTTCAAACTCGAAACCACGTTGTTTGTATTCGTCAAATATTCAGTTCGGGAGGTGGCGAATAATGAATACGATTCGTCCACAGCCGTATTCGAGTAAATCGAATATTCGAATGTATCGTTACAGCCCTACTTCTCACCACACTCGCTATTTCTTCTATGTTAAAACACACATGCCAACCCAGCCGTCTGTCAGGGCATTATCGTACTTAGTGCTCAGGTGAGCTTTGAATTGTACAGAAGAAAGGTAGAGTACCATTCAGAGATAAATCACATCATGAGTGAAGCAACTGATTGAAATGTAAGAAGCCAATGTAAGAAATTGGAGAAACATAAATCCTCAGGAAGTTCAAAAGCTTGACATTAATGAATTATGTTACTAAAAAATGCGAAATACCTGCCTTTTTATTATCATGATTTTTTTTCCAAACAAATGAGTATTTTTTCAGAAAAGTGCAAACGCGCGTTTGAACGGTTAGAAAAATGTCGGATTAGTGTGGGGACTTCATATTAAAAACGCGCGGTTGCACTTTACTGAAACTAATACTTATTTATTTAAAAAAATAATGATACTTATAGAAAATTCACGAATGAGCGGGCTTTATCCCATAAAAAATGGTGAAATATTCTAAGACATAATTTAAAATGTTATCTGGGTCGCGCTTTATTCTCCCAACACAGATCTTAAAAAGTCACGTGGTAAAGGCACCCTGAATAATTATCTTGACAGAGAAGGAAGGCTTGCTTTTTTGATAATCAATTATGTTGTAAACAATGATCAAGAGACTAGATGCACAGGAGAAGCTGAATTGGGGACGAAAAAGATGTCAGTATGATCAATTTGTCAAAGAGATGTTTTTTTCAAACCATTTCTCTTGCGCACAGTTGATCAAACTGATAGCTGCTTCATTATTGATATAATTTCATTGTATGAAACAAGTTAGAAATTCCACTTAGACAAGAACCAGAAGACTTGACATTCTTAGTTAAGCATGAACTGAAACTTTTTAGCCTTAGCAGAGGTTGTGTTATAATGTATAAACAGTATAAATTAGTAGCCCGAAAGCAAGTTGCTACAAAATTGTCAGGAAAAGACCTGGTAAGAACAAGAGTTCCGCGGTCGGAGACATATGCCCCCTAACAGGGCCTTGATTTTCACCCTTATTGTGACAGTGACCTTACCATTTGACCTAGTGACCCCAATTTCAATAGGGGTCATCTACTGTCCAAGGCCATTGCACATGTGAAGTTTAAAGTCAATCCGTTAATTGGTTGACAAGTTATTGATCCGAAACGATTGTCACACTTATTGTGACAGTGATGTTGACCTTTGACATAGTGACCCCAATTTCGATAGGGTTCATCTACTGTCTTAGGCCCATGGACGTGTGAAGTATCAAGCCAATCGGTCAATTCGTTGACTAGTTATTGATCAGAAACGATTTCCACCCTTATTGTGACAGTGACCTTGACCTTTGACCAAATGACCCCAATTTCAATACGGGTCATCTACTGTCCAAGGCCAATGCACATGTGAAATATCAAGACAATCTGTCAATCTGTTCACAAGTTATTGATCGGAAACGATCATCACACTTATTGTGAGTGACCTTGACCGTTGACCTAGTAACCCCAATTTCAATAGGGGTCATCAACTGTCCAAGGCCAATGCACATGTTTAGTATCAAGCTAATCGGTCAATCGGTTCAAAAGTTACTGATTGAAAACGAACTGGTATTCCGACGAACAGACAGACCTACTGACTGACCGACCGACATCCAGCAAAACAATTTCCCCCCTGTTCTTTGAAGGGGGGGGGGGGGGCATAATTATCATTTTAAGAGAAACTAGGATATGGACAAATAACAGTAATCTATGCAGCCACTAAGAGGAATTACCTTCAGGACTCCTCATTTCCATTATCTTAAACCAAATAATGGACCAAGGAAAAAATTGCTCTTCCTTTATGAGAAAACGAGAGTGATTGCCGACACAACTGAATTCAATCAAACAAGAAACAGTGTCCCTAAGCTTTGCTTGAACCATAAAACTGACTTATGCGTCAGCAATAATTAATGCTTTATTCAGAGACAATTTCCCCGCAAAATCATTGTCACAGAGTGAGATATGGTATAGATTTTCTGGGAGAATCTGTTTTGCTACTGGTATTGATCCAAATGAAATAAGCAACATTTCCCTTGTGACAAGTTTGTGCGGGGCTAATATGACAATATCTTAAATGCAAACCAATTTAATTAGAGTATCAAGTCGGAGGAAAAGTCCGCTGCCCGACAATTATGCTTGTCCTATAGACAGATGATTCAATTGGCCTGACAAACAGTAGCAGATCAACATAAACAAATGTTTGCCATAGGAATTTAAGGTTCAATAAGCCTTAACTTGTCATAGCAGTGTTTTGAAAGTGGTAGTTGAGTGTTTTTACAAGAGAGTAGTGGGTATGGAGTTTTTATTGCTTCTGGGAAGTCTCACATTGGATCCACACTCTGGCTGTGTTCTCAAGATATCTACCACAGACACCAAGTACTGGTTCTACCCAGAAAATGGACTCGAAGAGTTTCTTGATTAGCCATATGCTTTCAAAGCAATTTAGCAAAAGAATATTTTTTATTCTTAAATGAAGAATGTTTGTTTAAACGCCAAAATAGTAAGAATATCATTTTATAAACTGTTCATTCTTAAAGAACTGATTTATGAGCTATTAGCGCATTTAACCTTTTGCATATGAAAATAATTCAACCTGACTGTTGTATCAGAATTTATTCAAAAATAAGTGTCAAACAATCAAAGAATGAAAATTAGTTTAATACAATATGTCCACCACATTTTCATAACAATAAACAATCAATTTTAATCATCAAGAAATCAAACAATCTGAAGACTGGTCCACAATTTTAAGACATCTATATGATGTGCAACAATGTCTTGTTGTACATTTTGTTTCACTGTGCAAATCAACTTAAGAAGGCTAACTAAATCACCATGATTTCAAAACAATTACAAGCAATCAGCCAAGACAAATATTGGAAATATTAACATTGGGACAACTGCAAGTGGAACATCAATTCTGGCCCCATATTACTGTCACTTAACCAACACTTTACAATACATTTCAAAATGTGGTTTGCTGGTAAATGAAGAACCATAATATCCCCTAACAATGCCTGTGATGGATTAATAGCACTACATTTCATGAACTTTTGTTCAACACTTCAATATGGCCAATATCGTTTCCTATCCAGGGGATCATACAAGGCTTGTAACACAATTTATCAATTAAACATACAAAAGCTGATGATACTATGATGATTGGACATTACAGGAAGAAATAAGCCATACAACTAGAAGCAGCGTAATAGAGCTGAAAATATGTTTCCTTAACATGACTTTTAACTCGGGCTAAACAAGCTGTTATTTAAGCATCAATTAAGGAGACATTTTTGCAGCACTTAAATCAAACATCATCAGTTACTTCAGCAGGAAATAAATGTACGACTCAAACTGTTTCTATATTTGATCAGTTTAACCTGGTAGCTTCATTTGATATAGATTTAATTGATTAAAGGGTAGGTGGCTCAGTTTAATTAGGTTATTTGTGACACACAAATGACAGTATCACATGCAATTGATCTAAAAATAGACTATTGTGTTTGATGCTGAATATTAAGCCAAAAGAAGACTATATTCAATAATGTACATCTACATGTTTACGTCCCAACAATCGATTACCGATTATCACTGGGCGGCGCTGTCAGAGAGACAGTTGTTAGATAGGAAAAATTACTGTGGGTTAGTAAGTAAAAGGTAAAAACAGTATTTTACAGTTAAAATAGGACAGCAGATACAAGATTACATATTGACCACCGCCAGCCTCTCTGCAAAGATATCGAGGCTGGGGCTAGATTGGACAAAGGTTGGTAGGGTATTCGAGAGTCTTATGGTCCTAGGGAAGTAAGAGTTAGAATGGTACTGAGTGTGGGACTGAGGGATAAGATTATTCATATTTCTAGTGGGGATTAGATGATATTGATCGACTGCTACAGTTTGGGCCCTTACTTTGTAGAACATGACCAGGGAGTTATATGACCTTCTATAATGGAGAGTTTTCCATTCTAATGTTTGTAGCATGAGGGTGACACTACTGGTGTAACTGTAGTTATTGAGGACGTACCTAGCTGCTGACCTTTGGACCCCTTCTTATTTGTTGGTAAGGGTTTTTTGCCATGGGTGCCAGACGCTGGCGCAGTACTCCAGNATTTCTTTGTGAAAGTCATCCCACACCCAACTGTCTAGATGTTATCTTATTCACCAACACCCTTACTGTACAGCTGCAAAAAAGCTTTACAATATTTTCACAACATGAATCCAGCTAAGATTTCAAAATTTATTATTTTTGAAGTTTTACATCTAAATGCACTTATTTTTGATGAATGAATTACAGCATGTTTAAAAAAAACATAAAACTGTTAATAGGGCATGGTTTTCTAACCACTATTTTTTTTCCTAATAAAACGCTTCTGCAGGCATTTGAAATGATACCGGTAATTAAAAACTGTTTTGATTTTAATGATAAACTCTTTTGCACATACATGCATTTGATGAATTCTGCATATAAAAAGTATCAATAAGTTGTGAAATTTGCATAGACTGTTCATAAACATTTGGTCCATGAACCTTCAGTTGATATAAAATTCTTTTACTTTAAGAGAAATGAATTTCAAGAATTCCACATACAATTATATCATTATATAGTTCAAAAGCATCATCCACAGGAAGTTGTTTATATCTTATGTTTCATTACACTGTTCCTGATTGGATATTTATCTATCTGCTGTACATTGTTTCTGATTGGTTTATATTTTACACTATGCTGAGAGGGAAAATGGAATGTTAATGGGATGTTAATTGTATTGTTTCTTGATATTTACAAAAATACGTTATTTTTGTGTAGAATTATTTCTGATTTAAAATACTGTTTTTGACATTTCATCATTTCAATAAATACTTACTTATACAAAAGATAAGGTTAATTGCAAAATTATTGTTTTGGCAATGAGCAATTTTTCTAATAAACAATTCAGAAACTGCCAGATATACCGTAATTAAATTTATATACAAGTTCTTGACTTTTCATAATCATCATTGTCATCATAATCATCATCAACAGCACAAGCAGCAGCATGATAATGATCATAATCATGGCAACATGAATAACAAGTGGTAACAGTACTGACTCTCACAAAATCAACATTATTTCAGGTTACTCTTTGGTTACAATCCGGTTGCCGTTGCCGTTTTATGTTCATGAACAATTATTGAACACTGAATAAACACTGATAAAAAAGTCCTTGTGCATAGGGAACTGTGTAATATAGAGACCCTTAATGGCATGTTGTTTTTACACTTTAACACTGCAGGGCCGTACGCAGGATTTTTTGACTGGGGGGGCCCAACTGGGGAGGGGTCTCCCCTCCCATTTTTTTTTTAAATTTGGCACTTAGGGAGGTGAATTTTTATGCATATAAAAACCTTATTTTGTGATATAAATTTATGGAATATAACAGTAAAATCAGCACTTTTCTGAAGTATAAAACCAATGTTAAAAGCTTAAGATTTCAGAAACTTGCCGGTTTTAATTAACGATGATTATCCATATCAACTCTCTAATTGCTTCCAATATTATACATCACAGGGTTTTTATCTGATTTTGGGGAAAGGGCATGGCCTTTTTTTAGAGGAAAAAAATCGCGCGAAACGCCTGATTTTGGGGGAAAATAAGGAAAGTCTTATATAATCAATTTAACATATTTTACTGTTTTAAAACAAATTCAAGGCAGAAGATAATTTAATTATGCAATATTTTTTCTACACTGGATCAGGTTAACTTATACAGTGAGATCGATTTGTTGTTTCAATTTTACTTATTTCAACCAATAAACAATTAATAGATTGACATTACTCAAGAACAAATTATTTAAAACTCGGTTCTCAATTATTTGAAATACATGTACTGAATTCTGTTGCTCAGCAAATTCATGACCCTTTTTCCTTTTCAACAAACATGTTTACTATCTTTTCGTAGTCTTTTTCAGAGATTTCCTTTCAAAAATTATAAATACTCAGTTTTAATACCTTTGTCAGTGTGTTTTTTTCCCATTCAAATTCGGGGCCGGTATTCGGCCCCATTCCCAATGTAACAAGAGCACCGTCGAGCGGATGCCAACGCTTGGCTGTGGGTGCTTGGATTTGTTTTTTTTTACCTTTGACCTTGAAGGTCATCATTGACCTTGACCTTTTCACCACTCAAAATGTGCAGGTCGATGAGATACACATGAAAAAAAAATCATTGTCCCTGAGTGACGATATGGTATAGATTTTCTGGGAGAATCTGTTTTGTTACTGGTATTGATCCAAATGAAATAAGCAACATTTCCCTTGTGACAAGTTTATGAGGGGCTAATATGACAATATCTTAAATTCAAACCAATTTAATTAGAGTATCAAAGAGGAGGAAAAGTCGGCAACCTGACAATTATGCTTGTCCTATAGACGGATGATTCAATTGGCCTGACAAACAGTAGCTGATCAACATAAACAAATGTTTGTCTGAGTAGTTTGAGGTTCAATAGTCCTTAACTTGTCATAGCAGAGTGTTTTGAATGTGGTAGTCGAGTGTATTTACAAGAGGGAAGTGGGTATGGTGTTTTGATAGCTACTGCTGAGCCTCTCATTGGACCCTCACTCTGGCTGTGTTCTCAAGATATCTCCCACAGACACCAAGTACTGGTTCTACCCAGAAAATTGACTCAAAGAGTTTCTAAATTAGCCATATGCTTTCACAGCAATTTAACAAAACATAAATTCTGATTCTAATTGAGAATGTTTGTTGAAATGCCAAAATTGTAAGAATATCATTTTACAAACTGATCATTCTTGAAGAACTTATGCATGAGCTATAAGTGTAAAACCTTTTGCACATGATAATAATCCAACCTGACTTTCGTATCAGAATTTATTATAAAATTAGTCAAACAATCTAAGAATGAGAATTAGTTTAAGACCATATGTCCCTCACATTTTCAAAAGAATAAACAATCAAATGTTATCATAGAGAAATCAAACAATCTGAAGAATGGTTCACAAGTTAAAGATGTGCAACAATGTCATCTTGTATTTTTTGTTTCAAAGTGACAATCAACATCAGAAGGCTATCTTAATCCCCATGATATCAACACAATTACAAGTAATCAACCAAGACAAATATTGGAAACATTAACATTGGGACAACTGCAAGTGGAACATCAAGTTTGGCCCCATATTACTGTCACTTAACCAACACTTTATAATACATTTCAAAATGTTGTTTGCTGGTAATTGAAGAACCATGTAATATCCCCTAACAATTCCTGTGATGGAAAAATATCACTACATTTCATGAACTTTTGTTCAACATTTCAATATGGCCAATATCATTTCCTATCCTGGGAATCATACAAGGCTTGTAACACAATTTATCAATTAAATGTAAAAAAGCTGATTCCAGTTATATGATGATTATACACTCCAAGAGGAAATAAGCCATATAATTAGAAAAAGTGTAATAAAGCTGAAAATGTGTTTCCGTAACATCACTTTTCTAACAAGGGCTAAACAAGCTGTTATGTAAGCATCAACCAGAAGTCATTTTTCAAGCACTTAAATCAAACATTTACATCTTCTTCTTCAGTAAATACATTAACGACTCAAACAGTTTCTTTATTTGATCATTTTAATCTTGTAGTGTCATTTGATATATATTTAATTTATTAAAGGGCAGGTGGCTCTGTTTAATTAGGTTATTTGTGGCACACAAATGACAGTATCACATGCCATGGATCTAAACATATAACATTGTGTTTGATGCTGATTATTAAGCAAAAAGTAAAATTTTAGTACGTTTAAGTGATGCTCTGGACAAAGTGACAAGTGCAAATATCCCCAATTTGACCTTTAACCTTGAATTGTAACCTTGACCTTGAACCTACAGACCTTGTACTTCCACATGAAACTCTGTGTCATGATGCTGATCACTTATCACAAGTTATTAGTGAATCCATTCATGCTTCACACTTATGTTCCAGACAAAGTGTCAACTACAAATTTCCTAAATATGACCTTTGATCTTCAATTGTGACCTTTCCCTTGGACCAAGCGACCTGGTTCTTGACTGTGGACCTAGAGACCTTGTTCTTTTGCGCAAGACACTGGGTCTCATCATGCTGATCACATTTGCCAAGTTATTTGAAAATCTATCCATGGTTGAAAAAGTCATGCTCAAGACAAAGTTTCAAGTACACATTTCATGAATTTCACCTTTGACCTTGATTTATAACCTTAACTTTTAACCTAGGGACCTGCTTTTGTGCGCGACACTCTGAATCATCAAGCTGATCACTTTTGCAAACAAACATGAAAAAGTTCTGCTCCGGACAAAGTGTAAATTTCCAAATTTGACCTTTAACCTTGAATTGTGACCTTGACCTTGGACCTAAAGACCTGTTTTTGCGCACAACACTCTGTCTCATAATGCTGATGACTAATGGAGAGTAATTAGAAAATCCATCCGTTCAGAACAAAGTTTTTATCAGAACAAATATTTACGGCCACCAAAATACTTGGGTGTTCCCATAATACAGCCATTAAAAAAACGGGTATATGGTTATATGCAGGAGCTGTCAAAATTTGATTCTATCTTTTACCTTATGAACATCACTGGTATACATCTGCAAATTGATTTATGTTTTTGAAAATGCCACCTTACTAACAATTATATATTCCATTTTAATGCAACTGATAAATTAATGTCTAACTTCATTTACACTGATTTACAAGGTCTTATTTCTTTGTGAAAGTCATCCCACACCCAACTGTCTAGATGTTATCTTATTCNATGAAGAACTGTTCATGAACTTTGAAGTGTTCAACAAAAATTCATAAACTCTTCATAAACGTGTCTTAAGAACAGTTCATGTCCAAAAGTTCATGAACCAAGCTCAGGAACTTTTTGTGAACCGTCCATGAACAGTTCCTGATTGGCTTGAAGTGTTCATGAAATCATTAACAACATTTTGCAGAGGAACAGACGCTTTACAAATGGAATACCCGTATCTGATTGTCAATGGAATACTTTAAGAGTGTCTTCAAATTTTCAAACAACTGTATTGTTTGTCTCTTAATGTTAGGAGCCCTGTATTTGTTTATGTTTTGTATCTAAATTTTCGGACACAATTTTTTTTTAAATTATTTTTAAATGTCCAAAACTTAGATTAACTACGATATTTGTGGTAAATTATATTAAGATAACACAGTTGATGGTGAAGTTACAGTCAGTCAGGACAAGATGGCCATATTTGACAAAAAACAAAAATCATAAAGAGCTGCCCAGCCCTGGTGTAACCTCTTAAATAGTCATTTAAAATCAACAAAATGAACATGAAATTATAAGATATTTGACTTTTAAGTATTTGTATGTTAATTTGATTGCAATTACATTTTTCAACAATATTTATAACAAGAGCATAACATGACACAAATAACATACAAACGTTAAAACATGTGATTGCTCAGTCACTCCTTCAGTTTGTTGTTGTGGAG